>PKML01009694.1:728741-785507 GCA_002933935.1 Eutrema yunnanense | reverse complement strand
AAAATCAATATACGGCCGAGGGTTATATTGCGGGTTGAATCGGACTTGGTAGGTTTGACCTGCATTTTCTGCAAGTGGAGGGTAGAGTTGCAAAAAAAATCCACTTGGAGGGTTTATTTGCAGAAAACCCTAAATAATATTACAGAGATAATTATGATTTCGTTAACTTATCAACGTCTTACGTTTCGAAAGCCCACCACATTTTGTATTTCGGTGCCCCGGCAAGATATTTCGTTGGGACCCGTAATATTTGGCTATTTACTAAACTACCCCCTATTGGAATATGAGAAATATAAAACGCAAGACGATCACGGCTTGGTCTAACTCTATTCTATCTTGTCTCTCTCGTTCATTTCTTTGTTTATCCACCAAGAACAAAACCTCAAGAGAAAGTCATGGCAGGAGTTGGACCGATGACTCAGGATTGGGAACCGGTGGTGATCCGTAAGAAAGCTCCCAACTCTGCCGCTAAGCGCGACGAGAAGACTGTCAACGCCGCTCGTCGAAGCGGCGCCGATATTGAGTCTGTCAGAAAATGTTTGTTTCTTCTTTTTGACCTCCGTTTATCTTAGATATTCTCTGATCCGCCTTTGTATCTCAAGCTGTGCACTGGTTTAGCTCAGATTTGGTGATTGAATCTAGATGAGATCTGTTCCGTTGTATTTACTTTCCATGATTAGGGTTATTCGCCTTCGCCGCCAGTGTATTATTGTGATTTCTTTGAAGGGATCTGTGTTAGGGTTTTCGTTTGTTGTGATTTCAATTCCGTTTGCAGCACTAACAATCCGTCTGATGTTGCAAATTGATGATTGTTCGTATTAGGTTGATATTTTTTGTTTTGACATCCAACGCACTTCTGGGCTTGGATATTGCCTCGATTACTCTCTCTTTTTTTCTTGATGTGGTTGTGATCTAACAGGGATTTGTTTGGTTTCTCTCTTTTGTATCTGCTGCGTTTAGTCAATGCTGGAACCAACAAGGCGGCTTCAAGCGGCACCTCCTTGA
This sequence comes from Eutrema yunnanense, assembly GCA_002933935.1. NCBI lineage: Eukaryota > Viridiplantae > Streptophyta > Magnoliopsida > Brassicales > Brassicaceae > Eutrema > Eutrema yunnanense. Next base: position 784,502 of record PKML01009694.1, on the reverse strand, counting down.
ACACAAAGAAGCTAGATGATGACACTGAGAACCTAACTCGTGAGTGACTTTCCTCTGTATTCTGAAACACAGTGATTCTAGTGGGTGAACTAGTTTCTCTCTTTCCAATTAGGGCACTTGTTAGAGTCTGTCTTCTTTGGTTGTTAATGTTTTCTCCTGTCTGCATTTTTAGTGAGAGGAAGTCTTTATTCGTAGATAGGTTCCAAGAGCTGAAGCTTTGTATATTGTTAACCGTGCTTCCCATTTCTCTGTTAGATTGATTAGTATCTTGGTTATCTTTAACAACTTGTTTCATGTGTATGGTTTTAAAATCAGATGAACGTGTGCCTACTGAGTTGAAGAAAGCAATCATGCAAGCGCGAGGGGAGAAGAAGCTGACCCAGTCCCAACTCGCTCAAGTACTTTCTCTTCACTTTGTCTATCTTGTTTCCTGTTGTATTTCATAATTATATATGTTTTTGGCTATGTAGCTGATTAATGAGAAGCCACAAGTGATCCAAGAATACGAGTCTGGAAAAGCAATTCCGAATCAGCAGATCCTTTCTAAGCTGGAGAGGGCACTTGGAGCTAAACTCCGTGGAAAGAAGTAATAACAAAGCTCGTAAAAAGAAAAGTTAATCGTGGGTTCTCTTGTGTTCATATGCTATAGAAACTATCTATAGATATATGGTTTAATGGCTTAGTAGAGTTGTGGGAGGAATCTTTTATGGTGTAAGAAAAACAAAAGCTGTTTGGAACCTTTCTGTCGGTATAAATAATCCGTTGTTCTCTTTGCATCATCATATCACAAACGAAAATCGAATTCTGATACCGAATTGAACATCTAAATTAGGAGTATCAATCTACTAGTAAAGTTTGGGAGAGGATTTTATGGTGAAAAAAAAAGAACTACCGGAAACAAATTCTGAATTCTGGACCGGATAATATCCAATATTGGGCCTTGGTTCCATGCAACAGTCGGGGACTAAGTTGTACAATTCTAAAGTATAGAGGACTAATTTGTAATTTTTCCGTGTATACAACTATTCTCCGCGCCACGAAACAAGGCAGTACAGTGTGAGTCAGTGAAGCTGACATTCACACACACACAAAGCACAAAAACCAAAAACTAATTTTCACAAAACCCGAAGCTTTAAAGTTATTCCTCCACTGTATCAAATTTCGTCTCCTCCTCTTGGGTGACAATTTCTAGGGTTTCCACATTTTCTCGTCTTTTCCATTTCTGGAAACCGGTAAAAGGCGTCTTCTTCTTTAGGGGAAACAAAAATAAAATGGAGACAGATGAAGCTTACCAAAGGAAAGAGCGTGCTGCACTTGTAGCCATTGTCGTTCTTGCTTGTCTCGCTCTATCTTCTTTGTTCGTCGCCTTCAGCTACTACTGCTATATTCGTAACAAAGTTTCTAAGCGTCACAGAATTAGCAAGAGTAAGTTCAACTTTTAGATAACAATTTCTCTATTTCGTTCTGATATTCTTCTCATCTTTATCATACATTTCTTTGCTTTGGCCGGATACTGGAATTGGTTTACTAAATAATGATATTTTTGATAGAAAATTTGGAGTATGATTTCAAATTAGGGTTCAATTCATGCTTTTCTGATTGGATTCGTTCTGGGTTTACCTTTGGATTTAGGGTTTAATTGCGAGGAGAAAGGCGATTGTCAAAGTCTACAAGATGCTACTGACAACGGACTGCAGATTTTCACTTTCAAGCAACTGCATTCAGCAACTGGTGGGTTTAGCAAGTCTAATGTGGTTGGGCATGGTGGGTTTGGTTTGGTTTATCGTGGTGTGCTTAACGATGGGAGAAAAGTTGCTATCAAGTTTATGGATAATGCAGGAAAGCAAGGGGAAGATGAATTCAAGATGGAGGTTGTTGTTTATTTTACCTTTGTTTTGTTTTCATCTTTGCTTTTCGAGCTTTTATAGTCATCTTGCTGTTTGCAGAGTTTTCGATGACTTTAAACGATTGACCAATTTGTGTCCGGTGACAGGTTGAGTTACTGAGCCGTCTGCGTTCACCCTACTTGTTGGCACTTCTTGGTTATTGCTCAGACCATAGTCACAAACTGCTTGTCTATGAGTTCATGGCAAATGGCGGTCTACAGGAACACCTCTATCCTAATAGCCGTAAGTTCTTTAGTTAAATGGAGATGACTCCAGATTTAACTTTTTCTTACTCTACATATGCGCTGGGTGATAGCATTGTGAACATGAATCCTAGATAGTGTATTGAGTTTCTCTGACAATGATTTACTAAGTTGGTGAACATAGCGTGTGGAGTTCTTGTTGGATTTGAAGAGCGTTCTCTTTTTCTTTTTCTTTTTTTTGGGCGTATAGGGTCTGGTTCTGTCCCACCGAGATTAGATTGGGAAACACGGATGAGAATAGCTCTGGAAGCTGCAAAAGGCTTGGAATATCTCCATGAAAACGTATCCCCTCCAGTGATTCACAGAGATTTTAAGAGCAGCAACATTCTGCTGGACAGAAACTTCCACGCCAAAGTTTCAGATTTCGGATTGGCTAAAGTAGGATCAGATAAAGCTGGTGGACACGTTTCCACCCGTGTATTAGGCACACAAGGATATGTTGCTCCTGAGTATGTTTTCACTCAATCAAGTTCTTTGTTCCGACTTTGTTCTTCCATCCGTTATAGCTTGAGAGCTCTGAATATTAATGCTCTCGTTTTTTGTTTTCATTTTCTCTAACAGGTATGCTTTAACCGGTCACTTGACTACAAAATCAGATGTCTATAGCTACGGAATTGTCTTATTAGAGTTATTAACCGGCAGGGTTCCAGTAGATATGAAGAGAGCTACCGGAGAAGGAGTTCTTGTATCTTGGGTACGCTTCCTTTCACAAATCGAAATCAACATATTGTTTCTTCTTTGTTCTAATCTCCTCTTTGGCTTTTCTACAGGCTTTGCCTCAATTGGCTGATAGAGACAAAGTAGTAGACATAATGGATCCAACACTGGAAGGCCAGTACTCGACGAAAGAGGTTGTTCAGGTTGCAGCAATAGCAGCAATGTGTGTTCAAGCAGAAGCTGATTACAGACCATTGATGGCAGATGTGGTGCAGTCACTGGTTCCATTAGTGAGAACCCGTAGGTCAGCTTCAAAGCTTAGTGGCTGCTCTAGTAGCTTTAGCTTGGCTCGTTCTCCTAATTCACCGGGCAAACCAAGCGTCGGTTCTCAATAAATCAGATAGAATGAAATGCGAGGCTTTTTAGTTTGTATGTACTACGGGATTTGTTAAAACATACTTATTAAAATGTAACACTTTTGAGTGATCAATCATCATCAAACATTTTCTAATCTAAATACAGTAAATCTCTCCACGTTCACTATTATATTCTACTCAAACCGGATTCTAAACCGAAATCAAAATTTTATGAACCGAGATTCAAAGTCACGTGCGGGGAACGTGGGCTTGTTGGAGGGAGGAGGGTAAAGCTGTCATTTGCACTCGTTAATTTGCTTAGAACCCTAGACGCTTTATTTTAGATCTAGGGTTTATATATTTTTGGTGCGGCTTCACCGTTTCTCTTTCGATTCGTGCTTTCCCGTCGGCCGGAGTTTTATCGCAACCCGGATCCCGAAATGGTCCGTCGCAGTTATTTGTTCTTCATTGGTTTTGCGTTTTTGATTTTCAAGTAACGATACAATGATAATTTTGTTGGAGTTGAATCAGGCGTCGGAGAAGAAGCTATCGAACCCAATGAGGGACATTAAAGTGCAGAAGCTTGTTCTCAACATCTCCGTCGGTGAGAGTGGAGATCGTCTCACCAGAGCCTCCAAGGTTTTCTTTTTATTTCATTTCTCTTTGTTTTCACCAATTGCCTGGTTTCATTTCACCCTGTGAGTGCTCGATTTTTAATCGAATTAGTTTGTCGACAATTTGTAGGTGTTGGAACAATTGAGTGGCCAGACTCCTGTTTTCTCCAAGGGTAAGTTTAGTTCATCGTTTGATTATCTGGGACACCATTAGTTCTTGGACGAGAAATTAGTGTAAGAAATTGTGGTTTTAGGTTACTAGCTCTTATTTTCTGGTCTGGGCTATGATTAGCCCTTCTCCAAGATATATATGACTTCAGTTGTTACTGTCCTGGATTCTCAGATAATCGTAGTGGGAATCAGTAGCTATCAATTGTCGTCTCTGTTTAATAACGATTGTTTGAAAAATCTGTATAATCCTTAGCTTCTTGTAGATGACTTTGTTTTGGATGAAGAGAGTTCCGACATAATCCTAACACTTGCGTCTCTTTTGCAGCACGATACACTGTTCGTTCTTTTGGTATCAGACGTAACGAGAAGATTGCTTGCTACGTGACTGTCAGGGGAGATAAGGCAATGCAACTCCTGGAGAGTGGACTGAAAGTTAAAGAATACGAACTCTTGAGAAGGAACTTTAGCGACACTGGTTGCTTCGGTTTTGGTATTCAAGAGCATATTGATTTGGGTATCAAGTAAGTCTCAATCTTTCTAACACAGATATAGAACAAGTTAAAGTGGCTTTGTGTAATCAGTCATTGAATGAGTTTTGATTGATTCCATCTTAGGTATGACCCGTCGACCGGAATCTATGGTATGGACTTCTATGTTGTTCTTGAGCGTCCTGGCTACCGTGTGGCACGTCGCAGGAGATGCAAGGCTCGTGTTGGAATCCAGCACAGAGTGACGAAAGATGATGCCATGAAATGGTTCCAAGTGAAATATGAAGGAGTCATTCTCAACAAGTCTCAGAATATTACTGGCTAAAAAAACAGAGATCTATTATCTGTTTTTGTTTTTGTTTTTGTCGTTGCAATCGTATTTTGTCAGTTGTTTTTGCTTCTCTGATCGTCAGACATTTGAATTTTCTTTATAGATATTGCTTATCTACAATGATTGCCATCAACAAATATAAGCTGAGCCAAAACACATTCCAACAAATATAATTTCTCTTGAGATCTATGGATGTTAATTACTCCGACAGAAACTGTTTTCATTTTAGTTCGAAGAAAGTTTTAGTCAAATATTCAAAGAAAAATCAGTTTAATATTGTTTTTTCCTTTTCCATTGTGTTATGACAAAACTCATTTTAACTGGATTAGCGTTGGGTTTAACTTTTCGACTGGATTTTCAGATTTATCCTGTTCCAACTGGATATAAAACTAAGTGGAAATTATTGAACAAATGCGAAAATGCATTTTTTACATTATTTTCTTAGAGAATCTTTGACTATGCGTCTATATGTATATACACAAGACGTATCAATTATAAATTACCTTGTACTTGTACATCATTATAATATAACAACATCAAAAACATTATCCAATCATGTTTCATTGTCAATTCTCAATTACATCNTAAGAATAAACAATCCACATTTCTTAAACTAATAGAGACAAATCCATTAAAAATCATACTAATAAAACTAAAATAATATAAGACAAAATTGTGTTCACGTCCGCGCGTAGCGCGGATCACGCACTAGTAAGTTTATAAAAAAACCTATACAACCATAAAATAATTTTTTGGGCTGCATTCTGACAAAGTTGGAGACAATAATGGAGTAATTAAACTAATAATTATGACACAAGCATTTATAGTTTTATCTATTTATGATTTACAATATAATAAATGACGGGAGGAATCTTGACTTGATCCCACAGATTTATGATAGCCATTTCCAGCCCAAATTCCTGTACACATTTATAAAAATATAATGTGAACAAAAAAATTATAAAAATATTAAGTTATATTTTCTTTTTAACACTGATACAAATTATGAGAACTACAAAGATAATTCTACAACGGACAATGCTACCCGCTCCACAAGGATCCACGATCACGATGAACGACTTCACTTGTACCATGTTGAAGATTTTCCTTATAAATTTGCCTCTACTAATCTACAAAAATTACATCCTCTAGGAATCGAAATCCAAACTTCCTAGTGTATAAGTTTTAATAAACTTTTTGATTAATTACCAGACTAAAGAGGTTTCCACTATTAAATCATTTGTTTAGATTCTAAGTTTTTCGTTATCTTTTTCTATTTATCCCAAATAAGTTGCAGCTTCTATCTTCTAAATTCCTCCACAAACATCCCCAAATGTGTCAATCTCAAACTACATCTATTTGTCACAGAAAGGGCCATGTCTCTCTCTACACACCTTTTGGTCAAGATCTCATAACCTCTTTCCGTTGAATGGTACGAGCCAAAACATAAAAGCAAGCAAATCATTGCATAGAAGTGATGTAAGTTAGTTGTTTTTGTGTAGTCCATGAATATATAACTTCAAACTAATTAATTGACGATGGGTGGATTATCCCATGTTTTGTTTATATGTTATCTATAAGAGAAAACTGTACATAAAGTTTTGAATTATCAGATTTTTTTTGAGGAAAACGACCTTAGAATAATCAATATATTATTTTTCAATAGATATTAATTGAGATAATTGCATCTACAGTCACTTTTTTAAACTTTCTTTAAGTTTTTAACATTTTCTATTATTTTTTTTTGTTTTATCTTCTTCTGTGTCAAATGACGATTTTGTCCATGTTCTTCACAGTTATTTTGCGCAGTACTACACATGGTTACAACCGGAAAGTCAATCCGTATACCGTACAAAAAGTGTTAGTTTCCCAATTAAGTTAAAAAGTGTTAAAAACCTTTATAAAACTTACAAAAAGGGACTAAACAGCCAATAATCCCATATTAATTAGAGACTAGTCTAAATAGATAAATCATAGATCTATAAAAAAAGTTATTAAATACAAACTAATTAATATGTATTTATATATACAAGAATATTATGCCAAGTTCTCAACATGATGCATTTTGGGAGATTGAAACGGACCAAATCAACTCATAGTTTAAGGTGTCAAAAACGCACTAATTAATCGGATTCACTAGACAGCTTAAGATCTCACGTCCGAATCGATAATTTCGCGTAATTAATCTAATTCATTACAACACTAACTAGTAACTGCATTTTAAGTTTATAACATCTTTGATTCGGACATCTTTTAGCTAATTAGAGTAAGATGTGTTGTAGTTAGTTTCATTTTGGATATTACAAAACCGAGCATATGTGTGTGTGCATATTTACTTTTCTTTTTTTATTACATGGACAGCAAGAATTAAAAGATCAGAGTCTACATAGATCAGATGCGGATAAATTATAATATAGATTTGCACAAGTATGCATGGACTTAATCAAAATGTCCAGCTAATTAAAGAAATCATTTGAATAGCAAAACTTATGGTGTAATAAAATAAAATTCCACGAGAGAACCTTTCAAAATAAATAAACTAATGATTACAAAACAACTAGTCATATTTTATTCAAATAAAATACCAATACCATTATAATAACAATACAGTCCCTTTGATATTTGCCTGCACGTCCCAAAAAACAAGTAGAGAATAATAATCACATCAGATTGGTTAAAACCCTCTCACTAATCACCTTCTTAATCACACCCCCCAACAGAAAAAAACATCAATTACTCCTCTGTTCCGGCGAAATCGGGCGGTCGAGATCAATCATGCACCGTAGAGGAATTCAAGAATCGGACGACGAAGAAGATGAGACATATAACGACGTCGTTCCTGAATCTCCTTCTTCTTGCGAAGACTCGAAGATCTCAAAACCAACTCCCAAGAAAAGGTTTTGTGAAAAAAATTTCTATTTGCCTAGGAATTGTTATAATTTTTTATGTTTCTTTCAAAGCAATGATCTGAAAATGTAATAATTGTGTAGTAGGAGGAACGTAGAGAAGAGAGTTGTCTCCGTTCCGATTGCTGACGTGGAAGGATCTAAGAGTCGAGGAGAGGTATATCCACCGTCCGATTCCTGGGCCTGGAGAAAGTACGGACAAAAACCGATCAAAGGCTCGCCTTACCCCAGGTAAATTTACCGTTTTGTCCCTTTTCTTTTTTGTCAGTGGCGGCGTAAAATCAGAAGTGATAGCGTACGTTAGCCCGGACGGTGGTTGGGCTAACATACGCACCTCGTGGCGTTTTGATTAAAAAACACAGACGCGTCTGATATCGCGTGGTTTTTCACGCGCCAGCTCCTTAACCTTTGGTTTTTTTTTTTTTTTTTAACGTTGTACTTAGTTATGGAACGATTGGATGGGTCATTAGTTATATAATTAGATTATCTAAAAGTTTTACTTTATTTTGTAATAATAATAACAAGTAGCTGTAGATCTTCATTCTAATCAAGACAAAGCCACAAAGTATAATGCGCACATAAAGGAAAAGTATTTTACATATATTTACGTGATTAACGTGTCAATATTATATTCTTTTTTTTTAATTTTATTTTGATTTTTGGGGTGACTTTATTGGGAAATATTTTATTTTTCCATTTAAATGCTGTTGTTATTTCAAAAATTATTACCAATATTAACGTTTCAATTATGTTTTAAGTTTTATAATTAAAATTTTCGGACGATGTTAAATGTAGTAAGAATCGTTATTCACTTAATTTTAGTATTATCCAGAAAATTGGCGTCTCTTTCTAATTTTTTTTTTTTTTTTTGGTTTTGCTAAAAAGTTAAAGCTAATCACTTTTGGATCTCTCTCAGGGGATATTACAGATGCAGCAGCTCAAAAGGATGTCCGGCGAGGAAGCAGGTGGAGAGAAGCCGTGTGGACCCCACAAAGCTCATGATAACGTACGCCTGCGACCACAACCACCCTTTTCCCTCCGCCGCTAACAACAAATCCCACCACCACCGGACCAGCACCGTCGTCCTCAAAACCGCCAAGAAAGAGGAGAATCACGAAGAAGACGAGGAGGAGGAAGTGACCGTCGCCGCCGAGGAGCCGGTGGGATTAGATCTAAGCCACGTGGACTCTCCGTTGCTATTAGGAGGCTGCTACAGCGAGATCGGCGAGTTCGGGTGGTTCTACGACGCCTCGATCTCATCATCATCTGGTTCTTCCTCCATCTACGGTGGAAATTTCCTCGACGTAACCCTGGAGAGGGGTTTTTCAGCAGGCGAAGAGGAAGATGAATCACTGTTCGGTGATCTCGGTGATTTGCCTGATTGCGCCTCCGTGTTCCGCCGTGGAACGGTGGCTACGGAGGAGCAACATCGGAGATGCGATTTTGGCGCCATTCCCTTCTGTGATAGTTCTAGATGAGTGTGTGTAGCCAAAACCCAAAAAGGAAAACAATTTTTTTTTCTTTTGGTTCCCCACTGTAAAGGTGTATCAATGTGGATTCACATGATTCATTATAAATCCCAAATAATAAATTAACATCATTCGAGAGAAGATACGATGTATTATGATTCTACAGGCGACGAGGATAACCAAAAAGGAAAGTTTCCTCCATTGCTCTTACCACAGAGATTAGCTCTAGTGTGAGGAGGTCGTTCACTGTCATGTCTCCGGCGAAATCTGAGCTAACAGCCGGCAAAGAATCTCGTTTTGCCGGCTTGAGTATGACGGATCTACAGAGGGGACACTGTCCTTTGCTCTTTAACCATGGAACTATACATTCCTCATGAAACATATGTTGGCAAGGAGTGAGCATCACTGTTTCCTTGGGCTCAAAGTCTTCTAAACACACACTGCATCTCTTGTCGTCTTCTTCACCGGATTGATCTCGAGCGTTACTCGAGTTTTTGCTTCCCGGGTTTTTGTTTCTGTAGTATAAGCTGAGGCTTCTGAGAAGCAGGCTCTTTGGAACAGGGTTATATGTCTCTTTTGTTAGATGTTTCAGAACATCGTCTTCTTCTCTGGCTTGTGATGATGCTGATCTCGAGTTGCTCTCGGGTCTAGCGGGTTGGTTGTGAACTGCTTGCCTTAGTGCCTCGAGGTGCTGCCTTCGCAGGTTGTTGCTGGTACGGATTGGAATCTGTTGCGGAGTATGTGAATCTCTGTCAAGAACAACGGTTTTCAAGTTCTTGAAGAGCAAGTAAACTAAACTTTTTGAAACAAAATAATCTAATGATGATGATAAAGTACATGACTGATGAAATCGCTGTTCTTGAGTAAGCGGCTGGAGGATCATCGAGCAAACGCCTGTTAACTATCTGAAAGAGAACACCCCAAAACATCCCAAAAAAAAATCAATAAAGGAGGCCAGAAAGACATATGATCAAAGGAAAAGTCTATTCACCGAATCACTCCTGGACCAAGTGTTCCGTGAAGAGAAAGCAGGAACTCGCCACCCCGAGGATCGTGTACTCGAGTCATATCTATCGGATTGATTCGGAACAGAAGAAGAATAGCCATTTCTGGAGTTGTCCATAGCTGAATGAATGGCTTTCTTGTTAGAAGTAAGGGATATGACAAGTTTTTGTATTGTAATGCACTAAATATTCCTTTTCTTTGCTTTGAGTTATTCTTATATTGATTCCCTAAAAGCTGATAAATTAAGCAAGGAATCTGTCCTAGTGTGTGTGAGTATCATGCACACACATCATGACCTAAATCTTAAAGTGGATGTGACGTAGAGGGAGAACCAATACCACAAAAGTCAACGCTTTGACCACGTATCCATGTCTTAATACTTAATGTAGTTACCACAAGGAACTCAAATCTTGATACATTCACAACTACAGAATGCCAAACCGGAAACGACACATCAAGTTAATGATCTCATTTGTAATAAATCTTCCAACTTTCTGAAATAACTCATACTTTTCCTTCCTTTTATCATGTTCCCAGCAATATAATTGAATCCCAGTAACTTTACTCGAGAAAGCATAAGAACGAACGATCCCATAGATCTAATTGCTTCGGTCCGAAACAAGGAATTAATCAATTACCCATAACAGTAACAATCACAAATCTCTCGAGGAAGTCATAGGAAAGCACAATCCAAGATGATACAATATTTCATCTACATCAAATCCATTTTATTTTAAGGAAACATAAGTCTGATGAAGAGAGTAATAACGGGGGGACGGTGAAAATAGAAACAAAGCAATCACGAAAGACAGCGACAGAGCCCACACCTCAGAAAATAATGTCTGCATCCTTCTCTGCACCACCAACGAGCAAATTACGAGCAGCGTTTATCGAAATCCCTCTCTGCATAGAGATTTCATCAAGAACCATTCCCTCAGCAAATGCCTTAGCGTTAACTGCTTGTCTCTCGACTTCCCTCCTCTTGTACCCCTGAATCTTCTTCAGCCTGAAGAAATCTTCCCTCTCAAGCTCATCAAGCTCTCCCTTGATGTAACTGATTGTATTCTCGATCTTCGGTTTCACAACATTCTCCAGAGCGTTTACCCTGCGATTAGTCGTCTTGATTGCTTCATCAAGCGTCAAGAAAGAAGTCTGGAGAGAAGCAAGCTCAACTAGGACTTCAATGGCTTTCACATAAGCCACACGGCAAGCTTGGACCTGTTGACCACCTCTAGCTAAACCGGTTAAGTCATTCTTGGTCTCGCCTTCAGAGAAGTGATCAAACTTGGGAAGCTTCACCCCGGCGATGTTCTCTTGCCTGGAACGAACTTTCAGTGTAGCTTCTTTAACGTTCTCGAGGACAACATGTTTGACATTCTCACCAGCAACATACTTGACTTCAGTAAGAGCAAAAGACGACGTTTTCATCATATCTCCCATGGATTCCTTAGCAGTAACGATTTTCTTGAGAAGTGCCCTGAACTGAACAGTTAAAGCATCACTCTTCTTCTTGAGAAGAGCATGTCCTCTGGTGGCTCCAACAAGACGGGCTTTCATAACCCCGAGCATAGTAACAGTGGGAACCACATTCAGACGCGCGTTTTGGCCAGCCATGTTTCAAAACTAGTGCAAATAAAGGAGATTGGATTAATTTTCTGCCATTAAAACAAAACACAAACAACCTTTTAAAGACTCCTCTAGATTGAGAAAACAACAAAAGATGATTTTCGATGCTGCGAAATAATACTTGCATCATTGGCTACATAGATCAAAATTGCGAGCAGGCAAAGATTCTTAAAATTTCACTACGAAAATCTAAGGCAAATCAACCAAGCACACAATCTTCATCTCGAACGATCCATACGGAGATCCATCAGATTTTCCACCAGATTGAATCAAAGTTAGACAATTTTTCTAATTCGAACCACATAAATCGTACCAGATCCCCAGAAGGCAAAATCGGGATCACAGAGTCAAAAACTACACGAACAGAGATTGATTCGGAGTCATAATTGATCAGTCGGGTTTATGGATACATCGCCAATTATCAACGGCGAGACCCATAAATAAATCTCCCAGATTCAATGAGAAATTAAGCAGAGAGAGAGGAATGAGAGGGAAGAGTACGATTTGAGACGACATACCTGGGCCTCTCGAGAGACTATAAGAGGCGGCTTATATGCAAGTAAATCACTGAAATAGAGATTGAAAGAAGACAGAGAGAGAGAGCTTGGAGAAATTGAAAATTTGTTTTTACGAACTGTCGAAAGGACCCCCTAAGAAGAGAGAGCGATCGTATTTCGACCTCGTCGCTGATCGTGGATGAAACATAGGGGTTTGTTTTGTAATTAATCGTAAACATGAAGGGCTTGTTTTGCTACAAAAAGATAAAATAAAATATACAGCTCATCGCGTATGGTGGGGCCTGCTTTCGTGTCTAAATCTGGACCCATTGTGGGCCCCATCTTCTTATTTAGACGGTGAACTTATCCCACGTTCTTTAGTTCTACACTGCTACGAGACAAACACTCAGGCAATCTTTTAAAACACTCCTTTCGTTTCAAAAAAAATGTCATTTTAGCATTTTTTTTTTGTTACATAAAGAGTTTCACTTTAGATTTTTAATGCAAATTTTGGTACAAAATACCTAATTTAACCTCAGTTTTAATGAAGAATTCCAAGAGTTATTATATATTTGAAGGGTATAATTGAATTTTCAATATGTTTTATTAATTTATGTGCAAAGTGTCAAAATGACACTTATTATAAAACAGAGGGAGTAACATTTTATTATTTTTTTTCCGGATTTAGCGTCCAAATAAATCATTTCGATCTTGAAAAAAAGAAGATTATTTCGAAGATTCAGGGATGATAGCCTATGCTAATTTTGTGGTGCAAATTTCCAAATGGTTTGAGGAGAAAAAATGTCATTTATATGATGTTGAATGAGAGATTAGTTTGTTGGTATCACTTGGATATATAGAATCTGCATAACATATCCAATCTAGAAATATAATATTCAGTCAATTTCTAAAGGATATGACTTGGGGGTTCAGTTTTTTCCCACAAATTGAAATCTTTTGAACTTTGGCAATGTGTTATATATATGAACACTAATTACGTACCGGCACCAATTTTTAGCAAAAAAAAAAGTGTTATATGAACAGCAAGAAGATCTTCTTTTAGAACTTTCCTGATAAAGGCGCAATCTTTAAAAAAAAGTATATGTGCACTTAATATGGATATTTCGAAGTTTTTTGTTTTTATATTTACAAATCACAACTTAATATATATTACACATACAATATATATATATTGAAGTTCAGTTATCTATTGACTCGTGCTCGAACCGGGTCGACCTGGAAGGTTTTCCGGTTCGCTTTCCGGGTCAGATTTAAAAACATTGGTTGTAGGATTGGGACTAAAGCGCAGATCCAGGTAATCAAGGTCTTCTTGATGCATTCGAACATGGAACTTGACCAAACTGATCCGAATCCAAATCACTCGATAGTTCTTTCGCTCACTGGCTCGTAATGCCTTAGCCACACTCCAGTATAGGCCTGTGCAGCCACACAATACAATGAGCCATGAGCAAATTAAAAAAAAATATATATATATATATTTTGATCTTTCAAAGAGTGTATTTTTTAACCTGTTGGGGTCTCATGATCTTAGTGTCAGGATCATCTAACGACTCACGCCAGTGTGACAAGTATCCAGCCATACGCGAGGCTGTGATGAATGTGTGTGGGACTCCCATTGCCCTGTGTTCAATTACCAACACAAAAGTTTCAGGTAAAATAAACTTTTAACAACAACCCATTAGCAACACTTTGTTATTAGATGTCCTACCTATAGATTAATCCAGAGTAGAAATCAACATTTGGGTAAAGCTTTCTTTTAATAAAATATTCATCTGAGAGTGCCGTCTTCTCTAGAGCAGCTGCTACCTGATCAAACATCATACACCAAAATCTTTCTTAAGCAAACCATCAACTATGAGAGATACGTTAACGTGAGGACAAAGAATCTAAATTACCTCAATCAGAGGATCACTTCCAAAAATGGAGAACACTTCATCCGACAGTTTTTTAACGACTTTTGCTCGGGGGTCGTAGTTTTTGTAAATCCGGTGTCCAAAACCTGACATCTTCCTCTTCCTGGAAGAAAAGAGTTAAACACACTAATAATGGAATGACTCATCAAAATGCAGATACTTTTAGTCTTAAGTATTGAGTTACTTGTTCTTCACGCATTCGATGAACTCTGGAATGTTTTCAACAGTCCCAATCTCCAATAACATCTTAGGCACAGCATCAACTGCGCCACCATGAAGTGGACCATAAAGGGCTCCAAGAGCTCCCGCAACAGCTGTGTACACATCAACACCACTACACAAAAACAGATACTGATTAAAACATATCTCATATATATAGCAGACTCAATGAAAAATCTCTAACCAGTGATATAAGTACCTAGAGGCAAGATGCCGAGCAGCAGCAGTAGAGCAGTTCATTTCATGTTCAGCATGCAGTATGAAGATGATGTCCAACACTCGAGCTAGCCGAGGATTAGGCTTGTAAGACCTATCCCCCCTGTTTATACAGACATGTTTGAAGCTAGAAACGGATCTAAACTGACTAAAGCAGTGCACAATCTTATAACTGCACTCTCCTCAAATGCAAGTGTTTAGCTCAATCAAAGAGGGAAGATAGAGAGGTGGCATACACTGAATCCAGCATATAGAGGAAATTCTCTGCATAAGAAAGGTTTCCCGAAGGAAGAACAGGAGGCGGCCTGCCTGCCGTCCTCAAACAAGCAGCCAGTGCAATTGTCGGTGCCTGCAAACATATTTTATATACACACGTTGAAGTCCTTTTTCACAGTCCGGTTATACGTTTAAGGCAACAAATCAGCAGACACACACAACAATACCTGTCCAAGAATACGAAAAATCTGTTTATCACGAACTTGTTTTGACTTGTAAATATCTTGGCCCTGCATCGAATTTCCATGAAATCAAGAACACAAACAAATGAAAAGAAGGGGAAAAAAACAGGATTATAATTAAAACTTACACTAAGAGAAGGATTTGCATCATGATGAAAGAGGGAAAGTGCAGTCATCGCACTGACAAAAACACCCGTTGGATGTGCATCTTGAGGCATGGACTGTATGATATCCTGCCAAAACATGGTTAAAATGGACGTTAAGTCATCATGTGCAAATCGAATTCATTCATCCAGTATCCTTCATGGACATGACAAGCAAGATGAACAACTTATACTTGAAAAGAAATAATTTTCGAAGATTGAAACATACCAAAACTCCTTGTGGGACAGCTGAATGCTGAGAAACTGCAAACTCCCAATCAGCTAGCTGACTTTGAGAAGGCAGATTCCCATAAACTGCACATTTTCGTTTCAAAAGCAAGACTATGATCAACCATTATGCTTGTCAAGAGGAAATAAGCAGCAACATGCAAGATGATAATAAAGACTTACTGAGGAGATAAGCAACCTCAATATAAGTGCTGCTCTCAGCCAACTCTTGGATTGGGTATCCCCGATAACGTAGGATTCCTTCATCTCCGTCAATGTAAGAAATGGAAGACCTAACAGGAGCCGTGTTCAAGTAACCTGGATCATATAACGTAAGCCCCTTGTCATCCTTCTTCCCTGTCCTTATCTGCAAATCAATCATTTGACATTGCTTGTCAAATACTACAACAATTCACTTGAGGGATTACAAGCCGTCGTTATGTATATATACCTTCTTGAGATCAACGGATTTAACGGTACCATCCTCTGAGACTGGGACCTTATATTTCTTCCCCGTACGCTCATCGACGATCGTCAAGCTTCCCTTAAGGGATCCATAAGCACTCGATGTGCACCATGGCTCGATCGCCGGTAACGACTGTCCCAATCCGACGGGATCAACCACCGCCAAGTGCGCTGAGAGAACGGCTAATCGAGTCTTCACTTTCTCCGAAATCTCCATTTTCACCTCAACACAAACAAAATATCAGAGTTCAAAGAGAGGAAGCGATGAAGAAGAAACCAAGTGACTGTAGTGTATAAATAGAATTTGATTTCGCTAGTTATTGTTATAGCATTTAAATATCCCATTCACACTTTTTAGGGTGTGATTAGCGTGAATCTACAGTACTTTTTTTCCCTCGAATCAGACACTTTTGTGGCTTTTAATTGTTTTAACGTTGTAACCGTTACTCTGTTTTTCTTTTACCGCCATTTTCATGTTTTTGTCTTTCACTTCTCACGTTTGTTTCCCCTCATTTTAAATGGAAATGCAAATTGATAGGAAAAACTTCACACAAATTCTAAAATATATTAAATAGCGTGCAAATTTATCAGTTCGATCTTACAAAAAAAGAATTATTATTTCAAGGATTCAGGTATTAAAAATCTATGCTAATTTTGTGGTGTAAAATTCAAATGGTTTGAGAAGAAAAAATGTCATATGACGTTGAACGAGAATGTGGTGAGTTGAAGATTGAAGAAACTGTGGTTTTTTTGTTAGCTTTTGTTTAGGGATTTCATTCTTTTGCTTGTTTTTCCGGTTTGGGGCTTTTGTCTCCGGGAGTTTTCTGAACTCACCGGCTTAGTTTCTGAAGAGATTTTGATCTTTGTCGGGTTTATATATTTCAACCGTAATTTAGACGAAAAAAATGAGAGAAATTAATTTGTTATCACTTCCACACAGAATTTAATTACATATCCACTCTAGGAATATATGATTTGGGGTTAAACTTTTTCCAAAACAATGTGTTAAATAAGAATCTTTAGAACTAAAGAATGTTTTATACTAACAGGAATCATGTCTTCTTTTCGAACTTTCCTGATAAAGATTTCATCAAAAGTATGTCTTTCCCTATAACATTATTATTAAATCATAAAACTGAATAATGACAGACAAACAATAACAATAGAATGTAGTCTGTAAGATTATTTAGTGTTTAAATTATAAGAGAAAGAAAACATCACAGATTGTTGACAAGACCCTCTTGTTTGGCCAACGTTTTCGTCTTTATTTGGTAGCGGATTAATTGAGACTAAAGCGCAGATCCAGATAAACGCCTTCTTGATGCATTCGAAATGGAAACTTGACCCAACTTGTCCGAATCACTTGATAACGTTCTTTCTCTCACTGGCTCGTAATGCCTTAGCCACACCCCAGTATAGGCCTGTGCAGCCAAAAAGTACAATGAGCAATGAGTCAAACAATTTTTTCAAGTCATTGATCTATTAAAGAAGTGTATGTATTTACAGATTTACTAATGTATTTACCTGTTGGGGTCTCATGATCTTAGTGTCAGGATCATCCAACGACTCACGCCAGTGTGACAAGTATCCAGCCATACGCGGGATTGCAAATAGGACTGTAAAGAATTCTGGTGGGAATCCCATTGCCCTGTGTTTTTCCCCAATTCCATTACCAACACATTAGATTCGGGTAAAAAGAACCTAAGATTTATCAGATGACTCACTGATGGTCTTACCTATAGATTAATCCAGAGTAGAAATCAACATTTGGGTATAGCTTTCTCTTAACAAAATATTCATCAGAGAGTGCCGCCTTCTCTAGAGCAACTGCTACCTGATTAACATTATACATCATATCTTTCTTCAACAACGTTCATCATATATAAGAAGGAATTTGACAAACCATCTACTAGGAGAGATACGTGAGCACAAGGATTTAAAGTACCTCGATCAGAGGATCCCTTCCAACAATAGAGAACACTTCATCTGCCAGCTTCTTGATGACTTTTGCTCTTGGGTCGTAGTTTTTGTAAACACGATGTCCAAAACCTGACATCTTCCTCTTTCTGAGGACATGAAAAAGAGATATAACATTGATGGAATGACTCATCATAATTTCAATAACTTACTGCTTGCAGCGTCTGAGTATTGAGTTACCTGTTCTTCACTCCTTCAATGAACTCTGGAATATTTTCAACAGTCCCAATCTCTGATAACATCTTCAGCACAGCCTCGTTCGCACCACCATGAAGTGGACCATAAAGCGCTCCAACAGCTCCAGCAACAGCAGTGTACACATCCACACCACTGCAGAAACACAATACTGAATAAAACATATCTCAGAGCAGACTGAATGAAAAATCTCTAATCAGTGATAAGTACCTAGAGGCAAGATGCCGAGCAGCAGCAGTAGAGCAGTTCATTTCATGTTCAGCATGCAGTATGAAGAGGATGTCCAGCACTCGAGCCAGACGAGGATTAGGCTTGTAAGACCTATTGCCCCTGTAATTAATTGAACATGAAATAATATATCCTGTTAAAGACATGTTTTGAACTAGAAATGGATCTAAAGTGACTAAAGCAGTGCATGGGATCATTACGAATTTCTAACTACTCTCTACAATTTCAAGTGTCTAGCCAAATCAAGAGGGAAGATAGATTGGTGGCATACATTGAATCCAGCATATAGAGAAAATTCTCTGCATAAGAAAGGTTGCCTGAAGGAAGAACAGGAGGCCTGCCTGCCATCCTCAAATAAGCAGCTGCTGCAATAGTTGGTGCCTGCAAACACGTTATATTATATATACAAGTTGAAAACCTTCTCCAGCTCCGCAACTAATTTACAGTCCGGTAATACATTAAACCATCAGACACAACAATACCTTTCCAAGAATACGAACAATCTGTTTATCACGAACTTGTTTTGACTTGTAAATATCTTGGCCCTGCACCCAATGGGAATTTCCGTGAAATCAAGAACACAACAAAATGGAGCACACCCCGCCGGTGTGGAGTGTGGACATCTTCAGAAAAAGAGAGATTATAAATACAACAAAGAAGGATTATAAATACCTTAAGAGCAGGATTTGCATCAGGGTGAAAGATGGAAAGTGCACTCATCGCGCTCACAAGAACTCCCATTGGATGTGCATCATGAGGCATGGACTGTATGATATCCTGTGAAAACATTCAGAACTAGTCTCAGGTCGAAGATGGTGTTAAAATCGAAATCAAGATTCTTTTACTATGGGTAGTACAACAATCATCAGATATTACTTCTCAATAAATGTTGTTTCTCGATATTAATGCTATGTGGTCAAATGGTCAGTCATTATATACAAATCGAATTTACAACGGTGAGTAAGATATAGTGTAGTAATAGTTGAAAGAGATCCAGTATTCTTCACGGACTTGACAAGCATGGGTTACAAGCAAGACAAGCAACTTATACTGGAAAAAGTCGTTTTTGCAATCCTTTTTTTTTGTTTTTGATAGAAACTTTGGAATTTACACTAGTATGAAAATCCATATGAGGAACGAGTAGATATATTACCAATACTCCTTGAGGCACAGCTGAATGCTGAGAAACTGCAAACTCCCAATCAGCTAGCTGACTTTGAGAAGGTAGATTCCCATACACTGCCAGAGGGGGAAAAAAATGGTTTAATAACCCACAAACTAGAACACAAAGGGAGGCAAAATTTGAAGACAAACACACAAAAGATGATAAATTTCGTATCCAATAAAACTTTGCCTCCTTTTCACTAGCAAAACTACAATCAAACAATTGGTTGTTCACGAGTATACGCCACAAAAGGAAGAAAAGTAACAACAACAAGCTACAAGAAGTACTTACTGAGGAGATAAGCAACTTCAATAAAAGTGCTACTCTCAGCCAACTCTTCGATTGGGTATCCCCGATAACGTAGGATTCCTTCGTCTCCGTCGATGTAAGAAATCGAAGACCTAACAGGAGCCGTGTTCAAGTAACCTGGATCATATAATTTAAGCCCCTTGTCATCATCCTTCCCAGTCGTTATCTGCAAACCAAACATATAAATCCCTCTATAAGCTTATAATATACACAAATTTTACAACAGATCAATCTCTCAGAACTAAGGGCCACAGAGAAGAAATGAATGACAGCAATAATCTGCCATCAAACTCCTGCTCAGATTCACGGAAAAATAGGTAAGACGGGTCGAAATTCAGATAACAAAAGTAATTAGATCGATTGATTGTCAATTACTCATACTCGATTTCACAATTCACTTGAGGGATTACAAGCCGTCGTTATATACCTTCTTGAGATCGACGGATTTAACGGTACCATCCTCTGAGACTGGGACCTTATATTTCTTCCCTGTACGCTCATCGACGATCGTCAAGCTTCCCTTAAGGGATCCATGCGGTGCAGCACTCGATGTGCACCATGGCTCGATCGCCGGCAACACCTGCCCCAATCCGACGGGATCAACCACCGCCAAGTGCGCTGAGAGAACGGCTAATCGCGTTTTCACTCTCTCCGAAATCTCCATTTTCACCTCAAAATATCAGAATTCAAAGAAAGGAAGCGAAGAAGAAACAAACTTTGTTGAGTAAGCAAGCTTTATATCCTGATTTGTAGCAATTTGAGTTTTTATTTCTTGCGGGTGGTTTATTGAAAATGGATCCGGGTTAGCCGAAGATCAACGGTGATAAAAATGATTCAGCTTCGATCTACGGATAGTATTCTTCTTCAAATCTAAAATGCTTAGTCCAAAGAGGCTTATCTGTCAGTATTATCCTGGGACTCAACTTTCCTTCTCTAAACCACTTTAGCGCGGCAAGGCGGTGAGGACTACTCGCTCTAAGACAGGGACACGTGTCCGATAATACTAGCGAGTGAGTTTCAGACGCTTTGTGGATCAAGTAGGAAAGTCCCATTGGCTTCCTCGGGTTGCTAAATATCTATTCGATAATGGGCCAATTTATTTAATCTTCTTAGCTCGGCCCATTAGCTCTAAATGCCTCTGCTCTAAGCATGACCACGGTTACGGTTAATGCGGTTAAGGTTAAAATTTTTTTAACCTTAACCTTAACCGTTTCCGTTTAATATACGGTTAAAACGGTTACGGTTAAATACGAATCCGGTTAATACGATTACGGTTACCTGATGACAATAAATGGTTAATGTCATGATTTATAATTAAATAATTAGAAGTCTATAACTAATATTCTAAATAATTTTATTAATATGGGTAAAATAAACTAACTAAAGTTTTTATTAGTTTGTTTCAAAATATTCCAAAATACATTTTATTAATCTATAACCTAAAGAGTAAGTAAACTATTACAACAATTTAGATAAAAGAAAAAGTAAAAAAAAAAACAAAAATAGTTTAGCACGTTTAAGTTTTAATTAATATTTCTATTTGTTATATTTGCATTTGCTATTGGTAAATTGATTATATATAATTTTCTTTGAATTTTTAATTTTACAGAACTAATTATAATTATTAGTATATATAATTTTATTTTTAAAACGGTTACGGTTAAAATTTTACGGTTTAACCTTGCAGTTAACCAACGGTTTTAATACGGTTACAGTTAATTAACGGTTACGGTTAATAATTTTTTTAACCATAACTAATATATTTCTACGGTTAACGGTTACGGTTTTTAACCATCTGACACGATTACGGTCTGGTTACGGTTTGAAAACGGTATGGTTACGGTCCGAAATACGGTTACGGTTCCATTTTGGTCATGCCTACTCTGCTCATGTCGAAGGAAAGAATAAGTGAAAAGGACTAGACGTTTTAAAACGTTAGTCGACTTCTACATAATTTCTATATAGTTTATTTGGTCAATATCTTAAAATTAAATTTCAACATAGAATTTATATCTTACAGAGCTACAGTTCGTTCAAAGATTTACCAACAATTTAGATCCCCGCCTAAACCGTGTAGATAACCATTTAGACCATAAATAATTTATGTTATTTTAATTGGTTCAAATAAATGAGTGCTTGAGTAATTAATTTCATTTTGCTTGAGTAAATAATTTAATCCAAGATTTACCAACAATCTTGAAATAATTTAAAGAGTGCTTGAGTAATTAATTTCATTTTGCTAATTTTTATAGTAGCATTTAACGAGTTAAATTGAAAGTAATTAAATTTTAATACAGAAAGTAAGGAAATAATAATAACTAATGAGTTAAGTATATAAAACGTTGAGTAGGAGGAAACGAGTAAGATACTTCACCGGCATCATTAAGAGGCAAACCCTTGAAGCCTCCAATTAATTGGGCTTTTTCGGTTGCTGCCGTTATAGTTCCATTTACATACAGCTCATTTTGCTTGCCGAAGCAACCAAGTCCTCTTTTGAACATGACGATTATGCCGAAATCGCCCGCGAGATTCAAGCTTGGAAGGCAGTCTTCGCTTGCGCCGGATTCAAGAACCCCGACGGAGACGATAACGGAAGATGAGGACGAGGAGTTGGCGGCGGCGGCGGCTGCTGGGATCGTGGATCCCACGATTCGTCTAATGTATCTAGCCAACGAAGGTGATATCGATGGGATCAACAAGATGTTGGATTCGGGAACTAATGTCGACTACCGCGACATCGATGGTCGTACTGCTCTCCACGTCGCCGCTTGTCAGGGACGTACCGATGTGGTTCAGCTGCTGCTTAGCCGTGGTGCTAAGGTTAATTCGATGGACCGATGGGGTAGTACGGTACGGATTTATACTCTTTCTGTGCTGAATTGTGTCTGCTTTGGGTTTGATTTGACTTCTCATAGACTCATAGTTCGTTTTGTGTTCGACGAATTGCCGCATATGTTTTAGCAATCCCTGAAATTCTTTTGATTCGGATGATGGTGGGGTGGAGGAACGGCTCAGATTTAGCATAGCTCGGTTTTGCTTTTTCAATCATTTTCTGCTCTAGGCGCAATGATAACGATGTTAACAATTCGTGATTGATCTTCACAGCCTCTTGCAGATGCAGTGTATTACAAAAATCACGATGTGATTCAACTTTTGGAGAAACATGGTGCAAAGCCTCCGGTATGTGTTGTTATATCCCTTACTGCGTGGGTGGATGTTATAGCTTTTCTTCTCAATGTGCTGATCATTAACTGCTTTAATAATCGTTTGTGATTTTAGATTGCTCCAATGCATGTCCTAACTGATAGAGAAGTTCCTGAGTATGAGATCCATCCTACAGAGCTTGATTTTTCCAACTCTGTCAAAATTTCAAAGGTAAGTAGTTCCACTGCCCAAACTTGTTTGTTGCTGTTTTTCATTTGCATTCTGTCCAAATATCTATAGTATGAAGTTTAGTTGGCAACACAGGTATTAGGCTTTTTCTTCCAGCGACTGCTCACTAGTTATAAAAATGGTATATTCACACTTGTCATTACTGTATGTCTGCTCTACAGGGAACCTTTCACAAGGCTTCATGGCGTGGAATTGATGTGGCTGTTAAAACCTTTGGAGAAGAAATGTTCACTGATGAAGACAAAGTGTGGGTTGACTCCATTTATTTCTTTTGTATTGAACCAATCTTGCGTCAAAGGTTTTAATATCCTTCTGATATCCAGGAATGCGTTTAGGGACGAACTTGCACTGCTTCAAAAGATACGACATCCGAATGTTGTCCAGTTTCTGGGGGCAGTTACTCAAAGTAGCCCCATGATGATCGTCACAGAGTATCTACCTAAGGTCCTATTCTTTCTTAATCAGGATAACCACGTTCAGATGATGGATGGCCTCTCTAGATCTACAAGTTATCATTTTAGTTTTAAGATCCCTCATGAACATTAGCTGTTGGGGTATCCTATAAACGTGTTGGAAATACTGAGCTGAGAAGTTCTCAAGAAGCTTAAAATCAAAATGAAAACATTTTGGGCAAGTCCTTTTGAGACTAACAACAATTTTCTTTATTTGCCATTCTGATGCTACGTCGACAGTTGGTTAGATATGACATAAAGAATGGTTTGATGTTTCACTGCATAAAATTATGCTTCTATGTTAAAAAAATATTATTTTGTGTTTATTTGTAGGGAGATCTTCGACAATATCTAGACAGGAAAGGGCCTCTAATGCCAGCGCAAGCAGTGAAGTTCGCACTTGAAATTGCTAGGTTTAGTGGCTATCGTCTCTGTATTTTTACTTTGTAGTTATGCAGGTTCATATTGATTCATGACCGGTTGCAACGAAACATTTATTTCTATTTTGTGGCTTCTGATTATCTGTATGATAGTCCTTCAAATTTTGCAGGGGAATGAATTATTTGCACGAGCATAAACCTGAAGCAATAATCCATTGCGACCTAGAACCTCCGTAGGTTTTCCTCTTTGGTTGTATCAGTATAAGTTGTTTCATTATATAACGTTTTCAATTATACTATATTGCATATCCAAAAAAAATCGTAAAGGCTCTTATTTGTTCGAGTAAGAGAACAGAAACATACTGCGGGATGATTCGGGACATCTGAAAGTTGCAGACTTTGGAGTCAGCAAGCTGCTGATATTTAAGAAGACAGTTAAAAAAGACAGACCTATTACATCATTGGACAGTTCTCGTAAGTTTTCTTAGCTAGCTTTATTGTTTTTTGTTTTTTTTTGGTCTAAAGCTAATACTTATGTTTTGGATGGGGTAATGCTGATGATACCGTCGATGTTGTTGTTGGGGCTAAGCAGGGCGATACATGGCTCCAGAAGTTTACAGGAATGAAGAGTATGATACAAAAGTAGATGTGTTTTCTTTCGCTTTGATCTTACAAGAGGTAAAGTAACGGAGAGAGGGCTAATTCAGTTATACGAAGTGTTGAGGCTTATACAAAGTTGTTTGTGTGTTAACAAACTAAACAGATGATAGAAGGCTTTGTACCATTCCATCTGAAAGAAGAAAGCGAAGTTCCTAAAGCATATATTGAAGATGAACGTCCACCATTCAATGCTCCAACAAAATCATATCCTTTTGGGTTACGAGAGTAAGTTTTTCTAATAAGTATCATGTTTGGGAAACAAACATTCGTTTGAGAGTCTTACGATCTCTCTGTTGCCAGGTTAATCCAGGATTGTTGGGACAATGAAGCATCAAAAAGACCAACATTTCGAAGAATCATCACTGCTTTGGAGTTGATTAGTGATCAAATTGCAAGGAAAACGAGCTGGAAGGTTGTCACTCTCTCTCTCTCTCTCTCTCTCTCACATACACACACACACACACACACACACACTCTATCTCTCTCTAGTATTAAAGTTTTTGAGACGCTTTAGTGGTGGATTACGAACAGGTGAGGCTAGGAAGGTGCCTTCCACGATTCAGTTTGTTTACGAAGCGAGATTATGTGAATCCCAGTAGTAGCCGTTCATCCTTAACCAGATGACTCCAAGAGCTTTGGTGTTTTTTTCCCTTCTTTAAATTATAATGAAGATGATTGGTTTTGCCTCAAACGGAGGAAAACAGTGTCAAATTATTTTTAGCTTTTTGTATTTATGGCTTCTTTACCTGGTGTGTATGAACATGGTGTGTGTATTACTAATGAGTTAATAATGAGATATATAATTCGAGGATATTTTTAGCGTAATAAAGATCTAAATGGGTTTAAGACCTTAAATTCCAAAATTTAAACGCCATAAGTACTTTCCAGCTAAAAGCAATTTTCTTAAATTTCAAAACAATTTCTAATGGACTCTTCAAGTGGAAAGAAACGATGTAGGAAGGTTCCCTGTGCATAATGAGAAACGCCATAAGTACTTTCCAGCTAGGCTAGGCGTTGATGAGACCTTCACCGAGAAATCATTTTTCATCAGAGACACTAATGATGGAGAGTGCGGTCAAACTGTCGATTCCCCGGTTTCTGAAGTCAATCCGAGGAGCCACACAATCAATCTGCCCAAGCAGGTTGCTCTGAATCAGAACCTAAGTAGCAGAAATATGGTTGCAAACCGTGATGGTTTGTGTATACATAACATTCAAGCAACAATGCGGCTGATGAGTAAGGATGATGTCTCTGTTGGCACAAGATATGGTTAGAACGGGCGAGAGGATCCTAGCACCAGATGTTTGTTTAACTGTGTTTTATAAACTATATATCGAATCAAATATCCATCCATGCTCTATTTTATGGCTGGACTGTAACAAACAAAGTGCACTTTGGGGATAAACCAAATCAGACATCATTTTCTTCTCTATTAGTTCTGGTCATCTTATCTTCTTTTTTTTTGGGACACGTGTCAATTATTTATTTTTTTCTCCAACTCTCCAATGCAATGTTTCTCATTTTCCCCCTATTAAACAAACATGAATTGGAATCACCATATGTATAACTTATTATGCATTTGTATTTTGGAATAGTCGAGATGCATTAATTACTTCGGACAATTTTAAAACTAGTCATGATGTTTGGTCGGCGACTTTGTGAGATTTTAATGTCAAGATTTAAAATAGTAGTCTTTAGTAAATTTACATTTCCTTGACCATAATACTAATTGTGTTTATTTTTTTGTTTTAACTCGAATCATCATCAACACCACCGTGTGAGTCTACTCGAACTGTTGATATTTTATATATATGCGAAGACCAAGCAAAACATGAGACCTCCCAAATGTTTGAAATGATAATTTTTGCCCTAATGCATATATATATTTGATATGTGTGTGTATACGAGTAAATGCAATTACTAATAACAAGGAAAGTGATGGAGGTATGGGGCAAAAGGACTTTCTATATATTTGTAAACAAATAGTTAATGTGAACGTTGAAAAAGGTTTGTGGATGATTATGACTATACGTATGATTACTGATTAGTCACTATTTGTTGGATTCCTTAATTTCTTGTTCCCTCATTAAGTTGTCGTCTCATCATTTCTTTTCGTTTTTTTTTTATTTGTATATCCCTCCCCAAATATAACAAAAACATATATGTTCGAATATGTATTTCTGCCACAACCCAGTCTAAATTGGACTAGTCAGATCGATCTGCCACAAATTTGGAGAGAGGATTAATTAACAATATCGACTTGAAGAGGTTTAGACAATGCATGAGACAATGGAAACATATATAAATAATATGTTGCCATCCATCGTCTCTCAAATTGGACTTTCTAAAGTTAGATTTCAATATCAATGGTCACATTATTTTCCTAGTCCAGCGTATTCATTTTAAGTTCTCAAACAAATTTGATATGATTAGTGAAGTTCTTATTCACACGTTTAACGTTTAAACTGGAAAGCCTTGCAAATCATATTATCTCGAAGATTCAGTGTATCATTACATATATGGATAAAACATACGTACACTCAAAATTATATACGTATTTTAGTAGGTATATATATAGTCTTCTTTTGCAGGTAGCATAAGTTCAACTACCTCATAAATATAGTAATAGAATTATAAAATTCTTTGGTTCAACATCAAAACGTGTAAATAGCATATATTCACATATGATTTCTGATTCTAAACTTAATTTTCTACATAAATTCAAAGTTCTTACTACTCTAAAAAAATTGATAAAAACGTTATTCAAGACTTTCAAATCGTTTTCGACGGTTATGCTCAAAACAACTTTGAATCATGATGAGCGATGTGATCTAGATTCTCAGGATTTAACTTATATTTCATATCACAGTGACTGCAAAACGAGGGCCCACGCAAAAGAAAAGACTAATATGATGGTCTTGGTCTGGAGTTTTGATCAGTATAGAGCATGTACAAGAGTAGATTTTCAAAAAGTTTTAGAGGAGGGAGCTAAAATCAAAGAGAGAAAAAGATGAAGGATGAAAGCACAATAAATAAATTCTTTATCCCCTATTTCCCATAAAGGATTCAGGTACTAGGAGAAGTTGATGCCAATTTTACCGCACCTACATCTCTCTGTGTCCCATTCTTGTCATCCACTTTTTCATGAATACTTATAATTTGTTTTTTTTTTCTTCTTTTTACAATCTATATGTACGTTCCCAAGTTATAATAATTAATTAAATATGCATGCCATATATGTTTTTTTGTTTGAGAAAGACCCTAATCTCTTGGCTCTAAATCTCCACTTCCACAAATTTTAACTAAGATTTTTTTGTGTGTTGGTAGTAAATCAAGAGAGCAAGATCAAAAAGATGTGGTTGTTTAAAATCATTTTAGATTTATTTTTGCATTACTTGATTTCAAACCAAGAATTGCAATGTCTAAACCTGAGTTTTTTCAGATGATGCTCTCAAATCATATATTTCTCGGCATCTTTAAATTTTGTATTCTTTGCAAAAGAGGGTTCATTAATTAACTTTATACTTGAACATTATAAATAGTTATCAAAAACATCTTAAACTTAAAAAAAGAAAACATCAATTTTAGCAAAGCTGACTTCATAAAACACTACAATCTACTAGCTAGTAGGTAATAACATATTTGGTAGGATGAGCATTTCAGTTTTCGGTGCTTACTTTTTCAGTTTGTTCTGCTTAAGATAAAAATGTCGCAAAATTAAAACCCAAACTTCTTTGCAGGTTGGTCTGGTATTTAGATATACAAACTAAACTAAAACTATAAAATACAAGTAACAGTTATAGAACTGATCAGTCGTCTATCTACAATTTGGTTCAGTTACTTCATCAATTTGGTTTGATTAGGTTCGGTTCAAAATACTCATTCTAGACTTTTGGTATAAAAACAAGACGGTTAAATATATAGAGAGGAGCATCTAATCAATGGGAAATGCAGAAGGGTAAAATACAAAAAAAAAAGAGGAAGAAATTAGAAAAGATGAGAAAGATTAATTACCAAAAAAAGGGAGTTTCCAAAAGATGGTTCTGATGAGAAACAGAGCCCATCCCTCTCCTTTTTCCCCTTCTCGTGAAAGAAATTGGATGGTCCTTCTTCAATGTATCCTCCACCTACTACTCTCTCTCTCTCTCTTTTTCTTTCTTGTTTCTATAGATTATTAATTATATTTAACTAGTTTCCCTTCAATTTCAATTTCCAGTTCTGTAAAAAGAAAATACACATCTCACTTATAGATATCCATATCCATTTATATGCATGTATAGAGAATAAAAAAGTGTGAGTTTCTAGCTTTGTTGAGTATGTGCTTTTTGGACAATTTGTTAGATAAATATTGGTCTCTTTTTTTCTTCTATATGTATAAATACATTTCAGCAAAAAGAAAACTAGTAACCTTCTGTTTTCTGCAAGTAGGGTCCCTAATACCTTCAAAGAAATATTACTTCAAAAGAAACTCATAAACCAGAAGAAAAAATTGCAAAAAAAAAAGAGGAGATATTTCAAGAACAACATAATTAGAAAAGCAGAAGCAGCAGTTAAGTGGTACTGATCAATAATATATAGTCTCTTTTCAAGAAGAGTTTCTCTATTCTTCTTCTTTTTGCTGATCTATCATAATCTTGAAACAAAGGTATAAGGTTCTGATCAATTTTATGTAGTATATATTATAGCCCTAAAATTCAAGATTTCTAATCAAAGTTAATTTTTTTTTTTTTTTTCAATTCAATCTCTGATATTCGAGTTACTAATTCGTGGGTTTGATATGTTTATTGGTTATTGTTAATCTACACAGAGATTTGATCATTATACAGTAGAATATTAATTAATCCTAAAAGCCCAAGTTTTGTGATATGAGTTTTTTTTTCCTTTTCAACTACAATCTCTGATTAATTCTTAAGTTACCACATCATGGGTTTGATAAATTTCTTGATTATTTTCTTGATCTCCAAAAAGATTTGATCATCAACATTAATCAGCCTCTCTCTCTCTCTGTTGGTGTTTTGATTCATATTGGGTGATATGATAGGAACAATGGAGGAAGGTGGGAGTAGCCACGACGCAGAGAGTAGCAAGAAGATAGGGAGAGGGAAGATAGAGATAAAGAGGATAGAGAACACAACAAATCGTCAAGTAACTTTCTGCAAACGACGCAATGGTCTTCTTAAGAAAGCTTATGAGCTCTCTGTCTTGTGTGATGCTGAAGTTGCCCTCGTTATCTTCTCCACTCGTGGCCGTCTCTACGAGTATGCCAACAACAGGTACCATCTCCTACACCTTTTTGATCTTGCTCTCTTGATTTGCGATCTCACCAAAAATCTTAGTCAAAATTTGTGGAAATGGAGATTTAGAGCCAAGATTAATTAGGGTTTTTTTATCTTTCTTAAATTACAATCCTTAATTTACTTGTTTTTGTTGTTAAATATCTCTCTCTATATATATATATGTGTGTGTGTATAATTGTATATGCAAATGAAGAAGAAGAAAAAAAGCTGTCTTGTCTTCTTAACTTCTGATTAGCCTTTTCCTTAGTTTCATTCTTTTTTTTCTTCTTCTGCAAATCATGAGAACCTGATGCATGTCAGCTTCTAGCTAGCCTTCTATACAAAATACTTTAATTTTGACGACACATCAAATTTATTTATTTTCAAATCATAATTAGGGTTTCATCAGTGGGAAAAGGTTGGTTTCTTGACACGAAATAGCATGTGTATCTATGTAAATGATCAAGACTTATGTAACCCTCTGTCTATTGAAACTTGGGACAAAGCCTAATGAAGGATTTGTCGCTACGGATCCCTTTAATCATTTAACCCCAAAAAACAAATGAAACAAATAAGTTACAAAAAAAAAAAAAAAAAGGAAACGATTTTTGTAGTTATATTCTGGAGTTGGTATTCTATAATTGTGCACGGTTAGATTTCTAAGTCTCTTCTTTCAATTTTATATATATATATATAACTTCCTTGTAGATTTTTAAGTATCTTTTTTCAATTTTATAGTATTATACAATATATATATATATGTGTGTGTGTGTGTGTGTATAATAACTTCCTATGTAACGAATTTTAGCATTTAATGTTCCATTTTACCAACGAATACGATGTAGTTAGAGTCTGACTGGTATGTAACAGTTTTTAAAGTTTCCAATTTAAAATGGTTTGCTAGCATTTATATATAATTCGATTTAGAAAATCCATCTTTTCTTTAGCTTCAGTTAGATCCTGAATGGTATTTGTGTTTTGACTTTTTATCCATCCATATATGATGAGGTTAAAACACAAAAAATTATATTCTAATTTTAATAGTTTATATATATATATTGTTAGTACTAAATAACATCGGTGTACCTAAATAAACTTGGTAATTAGGTTTCAGATATAATGGGATATTTTTTTTTTTTTTGCTCTTCATAATTAAGTCTCACGTTATCTTTTGTCCAAATTATTTTTGATGATATTTGAAGAAGTCCTTCAAACAATAAACACACATATGTATATATATATATATATATGACTTCGTCTAACATTGGAATCACTCATCGAATGCAAATAATGCAAATAATTATATTAAATATAGGCCATTGTAGGATGTATATATATATATATGCTGCATTGATATATTAATGAGAGGGAGATAACTCAGAGAAGTGTCCGGAATCAAAGTGTGGTGGTACGCGAGCCAATGGGAATCTCTGGCATTTCTGAGGTTCACTTAATCCTTAAAGCATATTCTGATGACATTGAATCATCATATAAATATGCATGAAATTGGTTCTGTATTCCTTTTCAAACCCTAATTACCAATTTGAAACCACAATATTAAATACTAACTTTAATTAATATTGCATAATTAACAGCTATATATTGTCTGGTTATGTAAAAAAACTTTGGAAAAGTAACCTAGTGATCAAGCCATACGTGTGAATTGAAATTTTCTTTCTCGTCGATTTTAAGGTTTCTGGCCTTTAAAAAAAGATTGCAAAACACTAATCAAGAATCTCCTACAATAACTACTCTGTTTAAAGAGTTAATAATTAGTATTAAATGGTTAATTTTCTTTCTTCATCTTTTTAATAATTAGTGTGAAGGGTACAATTGAAAGGTACAAGAAAGCTTGTTCAGATGCCGTCAACCCTCCTTCCGTCACCGAAGCTAATACTCAGGTTCCCTTTTCTCCATAGTTTTTGTTCTCTTAATTTGCTGAAAATATAGTCTCTATAAATTAAAAAACAACAACAACAAAAAAAAAACTTGAATTACCAAACAAAAAGAGAGGGCTCTTAATTAAAATGCATTCATGAATCATGACACGGTGACGTTTTTGGTGTTTGTATACATGGAAATCTGAAGTACTATCAGCAAGAAGCCTCTAAGCTTCGGAGGCAGATTCGAGACATTCAGAATTCAAACAGGTAATTAATAAACTCTTTAATTATGAGGTTACAGATATGCATTGTTTCTTGTTTCTTGAACACTCTGCTCTATTATAGAGATGAGCATCTCGATTTGTTCAAGATGACAATTATCTCGAATTGGAATCAAATTTTTAATTGTTACTACTTGCGGTTAAATTTTGGTTTGTTTTAATTTTGCCTGGATTTTTCAGCAAAACCAAATCAAAATACAAATACAGAAAATGAATCTTCTACTATTAACTAACCATTATTGAAATTTAGATTCCCTTTGGAAAGATATCTGTTTTTCTTTCTTTTTTTTTAGTTTGGTTTACTTGGAATTGCTTGAATTTCAGTTTGGTTTGGAGATATATGGAACTGCATGTACGTAATTAAAAAAAAAAACTCAGTGGTTAATTTTAATTAGTTCTGTTGAATAAGTTGGGTGCAAAAGTTCGCTCGTAATTTACTTTAGAGGTTGTTTTGTTTATAAATGTTGATGTTCATAAATTGAAAGGCATATTGTTGGGGAATCACTTGGTTCCTTGAACTTCAAGGAACTCAAAAACCTCGAAGGGCGGCTTGAAAAAGGAATCAGCCGCGTCCGATCCAAGAAGGTAGTATTAGACCTTCGTCTCTCTCTCTATATTCTCCATATACTTATATGTAATAAATAGTTTTCTCACTCTTATATGAAATTTTCGCAGACTGAGCTGTTAGTGGCAGAGATAGAGTATATGCAGAAGAGGGTAAGCAACGTTTCTTCCTCTACAAGCAACTACTTTCATATCTTTCACCTTTTCTGTTTTGATTTTTCCCATAAATCATGTAGGAAATGGAGTTGCAACACGATAACATGTACTTGCGAGCTAAGGTTAGTCACGTTTTCTTTCCAACCTCAATCTCTGGTCTCTGGTCTCTAGCTCACCGACTAAACGAGACAACATGTATCACAAGAAAACTTTGATTTTCGCGTTTTGCAGATATCTGAAGGTGCGAGATTGAATCAGGAACAGCAGGAATCGAGTGTGATACAAGGGATGGCGGTGTACGAATCTGGTGTGTCTTCTCATGATCAGCCGCAGCATTATAATCGGAACTATATTCCGGTGAACCTTCTTGAACCGAATCAACAATTCTCCGGTCAAGACCAACCTCCTCTTCAACTTGTTTAAGCTAAAACAAGAAAACTTGTTTCTTCAACCTATAAACCCGATTTAGCGAGAGAGAAAGACTAGAGTACATTATCTTTTATGCGACTTCAGAGTTTAGGTTCTAATAATAATAATAAAAAAAAACAAAACTCTTGTTCCTATCGCCTATTTAATTCATTACTTCAATCTAAAGTTCTAATTTCTAAACCCCGAACGCGTGAATTTGAGTCATAACCCACGGGTTTCGCTCCTGTCCTGTTAGATCCGCCGCGGATAGATGCAGGTCGATCAAAATTAAATTATCAATACTTGTGGGTTATACGGATCGAGGCTTGTAAATGGCAAGGTGGGTGCGGGTCAGTATATTTGGAGAAGCCGGTATCCACACTTATGTGATATTATTATTATTATTTTTTCCAACCGGAAATATTGCGAGTTACCCGCCAAACCTATTTTTTGTTCAACCGGTAAAGTATATTTTTTTTCATAACCTGCGGTTTACCCACCAGATCCGCTTGACCAGTATGGGGCGGATGCGGGTATCCAATCTACAACTTGCGGATTCTTTTTTTGCATGTAAAAATAACACGAACCCGCAACAAGACAGGTCAGGCGGGGCAGATCCGACCCGCTTGACAGGCCTAGCAGCTTATGGCTTCTGCTCGAAACACAACCGTCGTACATTTCATAATAATTTGACTACAAAGTCGGTCGTACAAAAATAGACGCCTAAACGACCAAATAATAGAGTTTTAAGTGCTCTTTCTTATTTACATATATTAGAAACAGCTTCGATTAGATGCCCACCAAACACCCACAGTTAGAGACTAGCAAAACTATAAACATTGGTAAAATCATAACAACATGATGGGTTACAAACATACAAACATATTTTTGGTGATGAAAATTCGCGGCTATAATTAAACAAAAATACATTATTTTACTATATACTACTTGAGAGATAATGAAGAGAAGGAAAAAAAGCTACATATGCATAATTAAGGTCTAATATAATGTCATTTCTCTAAATTAATTACTCTTTAGTATACGGACATGAGAGAAATATGAGCCAGAGGCTGAAGGCTAAACCTTCTTCCCTCCGTTCTCTCATACAGCCGCAAGTATTGGCTTTTATCACTCTTTTTCTCTTTTCTTTTTATTTGTTTCTAATCTTTGATATGCCCTTTTTTCTCTCTCTTTATAATCAGTTCATGATTTTGCATTTTCTAACGAAGATGTTGGAGGAATTTACGTATCTATACCAGTGAGATCGTACCTCAGGGTTACTAATCTCTAGCCACGGCTTTGCTGGACCGCTGAAATGTAAAACCGCAGCAGATTTCAGAATCTCTTCAGGTGATTTAACAGATCGAGATCCTAATCCAGCTACGTGCCATGATGGGTCAAGAGACTTCGTGAGTCCTTTGAAAGCAAGTAGAGTCGGTGGTAAAGCTCCTGGTTGCCATAATTGTAGCCCCGAACTTACGCTCTGCAGTCAAATCAATATTTGCATATCTTAGTTGCAGCGCAGATCATATATATAACGAAGAAATGAGATTGATATACTCACGAGTCTTAACCATGTGGAGTAAGTTTCTGTGATATTGGTTTGTCTCCATGCTTTGAGATCAAAGACATTCATACCAGAGAGCCAAGCGCACTCATCTTGAAGTAAGTTTGACGAGATCAGAGGATGTGAGAAGTTGAAATAGTCTTTGTATTTTCTTCCCGGGCAACAGTTGTTTCCGCACCACGAATCAACAACTGCACCGACAACTTTACCGTTGAGATCTGTTTCCCACAAAGACGAAAGGTCGCGCTGTACTACTACATCATCATCTAACAACACTATCTTGTTGAGATCTGGAAAAAGCTGCGTGGTCCAAATGCAAAGAGAATTTAAAATGATATAAAGATCAGTTTTTAAGCTCAGAGAATAGTTGAGTGGAGATAAAACTTTACCTTGGGAATGTAGATGCGAAGATGATTCAAAAGGGCCAGGCAGCTAGGGTTTAGAGCTTGCAAGGATTGCTCATGCGTACCCTCGACGAAACTATAATCAGAGTCTTTCAAGTTCTGATAGTGCCTTCTCCATATCTTGCGGTGAATTTCCAGCATCTCTTTAACTCTGAAATTCACTTCTTGAGGCCAATCATACTGATGAAGACCCTTTACTTCAACAACCGGTGACGAAGCAGAGTTGATAGCAAACCAAGCGTGCATAGGGGTATAGGTTTTTTTATCGGTAACGATATGAAAGACGAACTTCTCTGGATTCACAGCATTTTGTACAGTAGAAGATATGACGACAGAGGCAGCGAGAACATTGTCGGTCAAGATGACAACATGGTGAAAAGATGGGTCGGTCAGACGAGAAACGGATTCAGGTGGAGGCAAACGCGTTCGAGCCATTGCATTAACAGAGTACTCTTCTGTTAACCTGAGGGAAAGGCAATGGAGGCATTTGGGAATACCGTGAGATGCTAAATGCCAGTACACTAACTCATGATGTTTTGCTGATTGGACTTTACGTTCCATCTGCAACAGCTGAAAATTAAAAAAAAAACATGAATAGAAGGGCCAGAGGGGGAATATTAGTCAAGTTAATAAATAGCTGGGCGGAAGACTCTTCCCGTGCTTCTCCACTTAGCCAGTGAGACATTAGATTCTAGCCTTGAGTGCTTGACATAAATGAGAAGAAGCTTTTGTCTTTCTCAATACAAGAAGATCTATGTACGTATGCTTTAATTGCTTATTGACCGTCTGATCAATGGACATTAAAACCAACATCTCTTTGTGCTTAATCTAGGTACCAATAATCCTAACTCCAACAGTTTATCTAGAGACACTAGCTAGCTGAAAGTTCATCATCTATGGTAAGAAAGTTGAGGATCTTAACTCTACATCTACAGGACAAGGCAATGTCATCCTCAGGAGCAACTCCAACAAAAATCCTTTAATCAGTTCCTAGCGATTGGACATATCTTAAGATAGAATAACCATCATCTAATCCATGAGTTCTTTAGGATAGTTGATACAGTAAATAATCTCACTCTCTACCAAAGTTGAAATGGCGAATACTTTTTAAGAACTGACTTACCATCTTCTTAGTCACGGAAGCAAACGCCCTTATATCACGGCGTTTTAACGTCATATCCTTGACAAGGTCGTCAAATGACTCCAATGAGCCCTT
Organism: Eutrema yunnanense; assembly: GCA_002933935.1. NCBI lineage: Eukaryota > Viridiplantae > Streptophyta > Magnoliopsida > Brassicales > Brassicaceae > Eutrema > Eutrema yunnanense. Next base: position 748,056 of record PKML01009694.1, on the reverse strand, counting down.
CTTTCCGCCTCCGTTACCGTCCTGATCTGTTTCTTCCACTAGCGCTCGTGTCAACTCTTCCCTAATTTTCTGAAAGAGGCACATACACGCATTTTCTTGCCGTGAGTTGTTACCAACTAAAAAGCTGTCATAGTGTGTCTTTACATCAACTCATGACGCAAAACAACAAAAGCTCTGCTAAAACCGCAACAGTGCAATGGAAAGCCTTGTTTAAGCCATCTATTGGAATTATCCGTCTGTCTCGTTTCTCTTTGTTTCTGTTTGTTGCTACGTATAAAGGAGAAGGAACCAAGTGGCTGTGGATTTTCTCGTGGCAGCTAAATCTACCACGTGTGATGTTAGCACACTGAGTGGAAAGTTGACACTCCTACATCCAACTGCGTTGGTTCTGGCATATACAATAATCCATGAAACTATAAAGATTATATTTTTGTTCCATTTACTTAAACTAAGCTCCCTCTCTAGGGCATAATAAAGTGGGAAAAAAGGTAAAAAGATGATAAAGAAACCACTTTGTGGGCTCGTATACCGACAATCCCACATGTTGATATCAGATCAAGTTTGTTCCACCGCAGAAAAATAACAAATGAATCTATCAAAGTCATTCTATTTACCAAGTGTCTGTTTCTATCAAAGTAAATCTCATACGCGAAAAGTCATTGCATGGATAGAAACTAGAGCAAATCACAAATCAAATCCACCCTAAGACTATTTCTTCATCTCTCTCATGTTCCTAGACAATGACATGAAATGATCACGGTTTTACAATTTTACCACAACCAGGTCCAAGAGGGGGAGGCTCACACCTCTCACTATACGACACCAGCAACACTAACGTAATACAGCTGGAAAATACTTTTTTTTTATAAAAAAATTCTACATACAATCATATCTTTTTCCCCTTTAATAGCATAGCAGCACTATGGTAAGTGTTGGATTTTTTCCTGTTTCCCATCGATGATGAAAAATGATTAAGAAGCTAACTAAGCCCAAATCATCAAATGTATACTATATACTATAACATTTGCCGACAAAAAAAATTACAAATAATTAAGAATGTATTAATACAAAAGCTTACCAGAGATGTGTCGCCCCCACGGAAAAGTCTCAGTCCCATGCAATCTGCGAATACAGAGTCAAAAGAAAAAGTAGTAAATATTAGTATTAAATTACAAATCATACGAAAATTAATACTCCATGAACAGAAACAAAAGAAAGAAAGATCACAAGCATTCAATACGAAGAAGATTAATGATATAATCCAAAATCGAAGCCAATCATTTATTGGATTCACACTTGCTGGATAATTCCAAGTTTTGTCAAATTAATAGTATTAGCATACATTAATTGGAAGTAGAAACGATTAGGTCAAAATTACTAATTATTTGAAGAGCTAGGAGAAAAAGTACCGAGGGGAGAATCGCAAACGGAGGCGGATTCGAGGACGAGAAACGCGAACCTGAGGAAAATGAAAGGGAGGACGATGGCGAGCAGCAGCAGCAGCAACAACAACGTGCGACCAGAGAGCCTCCGCGCCGCTGCTGCCGCGCATCCTCCGCCTCCTTTTCCGATTCCGACGCCGGGATTCGATATGGTAACCTTCTTAATCCCCGTCGCGGATATGTAAAACTTCATTTCTTCACACTTTCCGTCACTCTCTCACACTGTCTCTCCAGTTCCATCAATCCAAACACACTAATCTATATTTTCCAGATCTCCGATCTCACTGGAAATACCAAAACCAACAGGGATCCGGATGAAGAAGCTCGGTGACAGAAAATCGAATCCAAACTTTGGATAACAATCGAAGAGCGAGAGGGACTGGGTTTTGTGATCTGTACGACGGGAATAAAATAACATTCAAAAGAAGCCAAAGAGGACATATGTAAAACCAAATTAATTAATTATTATTTCACCAATATTATTCTATCATAGTCACGAGTTCGTGAAAATTATATAAACTTCTTCCTTTTTTTTGTGATATCGGATATGTTATTTGTTTACTATAAATTTAAGAGAAAATAATATAATAATATATATAAAAAAAAGCCAAAACCAATGCCGCGTTCAACTCCGCGGGAATTTAGCACATAGGTAAATGTTTGTGTATGTATAGGTGTTTATATAATAAGATAAGCTAATTTATTTTTATCTAATATATATACTCTTTGACCAAGAATATCATTTTAAAGTTTTGTTTTTGCTTTACAAAGAGTGTCGTTTTATGTTTTTTAATGCATAATTTTGAATAAAAATTGTATTTTGTATTTACAGGAATAACCTTCTCCACAAGTATTTTGTATTTTGTGGAGTAACACCGACACATAGCAGAGAGGGTTCCAGTGTGGGAGCCCACGTGGAATTAATGGTGCGCTAGTCCTGGAGATCACCGTCCATTTACTGCAAAGGAGTAACTAGTTAACCAAACTCGTTAATTAATCTCATTAATCGATGGACCACTTGGACAAACTTATTTGTCTAAGCTCTAAAAGACCCTAAACTAGTGTATTAAATTTGTGTAATTATAAAAACAGGAAGCACTCATACAACTTGAGTGATATCGTGCTATTGTGTGCCTAGGTGTGAAGTGTCAGACATTAACATCACCTAGCTTATTTTGTGTTTTTGTTCATCATCATTTGAATGGTTGTAGATGAATAAGCCATATCAAGGATATAATATATTGGGAGATGACGTGTGGATCGAACACAACTGATGATATGGAACAAGATTTGTTTTTGGATATTAATGTTAAGTTTTATACTCCCTCTGTTTCATAATAAGTGTCGTTTTAGACTTATTTTTTTGTTTTAAAAAAAGTGTCATTCTACAATTCCAATGTGATTTTGTATACACAATTCCTGTTTTATCCCTCATTAAAATATTATAACTTTTGAATTTAAAGCATTCACACTTAACTATTAGTATATTAATTAGGGGTATATTTGTATATTTTATGATTTTCTTCATTTGTGTAAAAATTGTCAGAATGGCATTCTTTTTGAAACAAATGGAGTACTATTTTTTATTTTTAAAATTACCAAGATATATGAATAACAGAGAAACACATAAAATCTACTAAACATCAAAAACAAACAAAGTCGCAAAAACCACATAACGAAACTAAAAAGAAGAGCACAAAGACAGAAATCAGAAACATCGAAGAAAGAATTGCATTCACAACCACCAAACCAAAGACGGATTAACTTTTAATAAATTATCCATCCTAATTGATTTTGTGACTTCTTGAATTACTCCAACTAGGATTTAATCCGCGGTAATTATAACGCGCAGTAATTAAATTATTAAAAATTGTTTTGAAATTTAAAAAAATTGCTTTTATCTGAATTTTACAATATAACTAACTAATGATTATAGATAAAACTGTCAATTTGTAATAATTTGTCTATTTAACCCGTTTTGCAGTGAACTAAAATATTATTCGGGCTAACCCGCAAAAATTTATAATCTTAAAAACATAACTGTAATATGCACCGTTAAATGACTTTTATTTTTGTGGTTAGTCAACGAATTCTTTAAAAAAAATAGTTTTCTTTTGTCTAACTTTTTTATAAATTTAGTAAAATATTTTTAACTTTTGTTTTGATATATATTCAAATAAAATATAATAAATTATAGTGAAAAATATAGCAAAATTTTGAATAGATTTTGTTTTTCAATGTATATGAATTGATTATTATTTTAAAGTATATAGTATTAAAAATAATTAAGAAATGAAATAATAAATAACTTCTTTAATGCAAAATATATACTTTCCATATTCTAATCAATAATTTTAAAAGACTATTATATCATTTCCTATTTCAATTATTTTTTGTTAATTGTAATGGCATTTCATGTAATAACTTACAAAACAAAATTTATTTTTAAAAATGTTTTTTTAAATAATATTATAGAGATGTATATTTACAGTCGAGCACCGGAGCTATCGACTTCTAATTAAAAATAATAATAATTGAATCTCATTTTTCCACGATCACACCATTTCAAACTCACAATAGTATATAGATTTCTCATTTCAGTTGATGTTTCTCGATATGGGAAAATGTACATTAATAAACAAATATGTTCTGTAAACTATATAGTGTGGCCAGAAAGGATAAACATAGTAAGAAATACAAGTATAGTGTCAGCTATTTTGGATAACATAAATCATAGATGTTTCAATGTAGAAAGTGGTACAAAGCAACTATTTTGAAGACAACATGCGTTTTGTCGTTTTTGCATGTATTGATAGTGCGATTGCCAATGTTCCTGCACAAGTTGATAGATTTGGAAATTACATCAATTATCCATGCAATGGTAATTTAAGAAATTTTATAAGAAAGTCGTTCAAAGTCTTACGTACAGTTAAATATTTTATAAGAAAGTCCTTCAAAGTCTTACAGTGTAATTTAATTTAATTTTTTTTGTAATGAAACCAACGATCTAATTAATTTCTCCATACTCTAGTCCTAGCCATGCTCTACCTCAACGATTTCTCTTCTCAGTCTTGGTACATATTTGAGGATCAAAATGATCACATTAGTCTTTTTAATTAATGGTTACCAACTAATAGTTGTAATATCATCCTTTTAGTTTAGTCTTGTAAAAGAAACGAATTAACGTAATTAACAGTTTGATAAGAAAACATAGACACCAACAGGAGGAAACACACTGATGTATGCTTTTGAAAATATTTATTACGAGTACAAGAATTTAGAAGGTAAACCATATAGTATAACACCGTAGCGATATATAAGTATAAACAACCATTTCAAATAAATTCTGGTAGGTTATAAACATTATTATTCTTTTATTTACCGTAATTGATTTGAAATAGTTTGTACTAGAATCGCTAGAGTGTTATGGTTTATGGGTGAGTGACAATTGTAAAGACAACTAAGATTATTTATTTATTGAGAGAATTTTTTTTTTTTTATCAACGTTTTCTTTTCATTAATTAAAGATTCACACTACAACCAGAGGGAACATCCTCTTTCGCTAACAAAATCCAAATGAAAGACAATAAAAATAAAAACAGATAGATCTTGAGAGAATAACATAGAATTTGAGACTAAACTCAAATGCGTCGGGAGCGGATTCACAGCAAAACCGGAATACTTGAAATTAGTCATCTTAAGAAGTAACTTAAGTTGTGACGTTGCAACTGAAATATATCTCCAAAATTCACCGAAACGATCCGGTTTATCTTTTCTGATCCCGTACAGACCGCTACGCAAGAAAACAAGTCGGTAAAGACCTTCATAAGGTTTCCAGTTTTCCGACGGATTCAGTTTTAGTCATGTGAAGTTTTAGTCGGAGATTCAGTTAAACCCCGGCTAAAATATCCCTCGACTAAACAGAATCCGTCGAAAATTTTCCACGGATATCCAACAGATTCAGTTTTAGCCAGAGATTTAGTTAAACCATGAAAGGTGAGCGACAATTGTAAAGACAACTAAGATTATTTATTTATTGAGAGATTTTAAACGACAAGAATTGTGAGTTAAAATTGCAAAACGGAACGCTTTTCGCTAGATGCTCTGTAGTTAACGAACGTAGCAAAAAAAAGATCTTAGAAAACGGAACGGTGTTTGAACTCATCGTTCACGGCGTCGGGAGTTCTCTCGGAACCTGACGGGTCGTGGTTAACAGTCGCCGGTGGGAATAAAGTGGTTTAACCAATCTTCATCTCTTCTCATCCGGTAAGTGTTGAATGCTTGATCTGATTCGTTGATGCGAGAATTTGGTTGATAAAGACTTCTCTTTGGCGAGAATCACAAATAGGGATTGTTTCAGGGATATACTCTTATTGGTCTCAGTGTTCCGTTTCGACCCTGAGAGATTTAGCTTTGTCTTTGCAGTGATGTTGAAGCGTAGTAGTGATAAAGGGAAACCTCCATACGGATCTCGAAGCCATCGATTAGGAGTTACTTTCGTTGTTGGCATCTTAGTGGTCGCACTTGTGTTGTTTTGTTTCAGTGGCAAGAATCAGGGCACGGACTTGGCGAACAGTGTCAAGCCTGAATTGCAATTTCATCCGACCGTGGAGATTCAGAACGGGACTCATTTGATATGGAAGATACCAAAGTCACCAAAGGCAGTTCTGTTTATTGCTCATGGTTGCCAAAGGAAAGCTTCTCACTTTTGGGACAGATCACCAGATTGCCCTGGATGTACCGGTCTACCAGAGGAGAGGCTTCTTGTCCGATTTGCTCTATCTCGTAAATTCGCTGTTATAACTGTATCTAGTGCTGGAAATTGCTGGACCTTCGGGAAGGAGAAATCAATTGTTGAAAATATAATAAAATCGTGGGTCAAGAAGCACGAGCTCGAAAGGCTTCCTCTTGTTGCGTTAGGGGCTTCATCTGGTGGCTACTTTGTCTCTGCTCTTGCAACAGAGATGCAGTTTAGTAGCATTGTGCTTATGATCGCGGAAGGAGTCTTTGATCAGATTAGTATCACTAAACAGTATCCGCCCACTCTTTTTGTGCACATGCCTAAAGATGTGTACAGACAACAAAAGATTCGAGAGTTTTTACAAGGTCTCAGAATGGAAGGCATTGATGCTGCGGAGATTGAATGCTTGGATTTGGGGCTTTCTCCGGATTTCTTGGCAGATAGGATTCCAGGTCTTGGTCCCGATGTCTCGGCCAAACTGTTCAAGCTATTTCAAGACAAGGGATTTGTTGATGATAAGGGATACATGAAGCGTGATGGGCGGAGAACACCGTGGAAACAGGCTCTTAGTGGCTACACAATATCACTGGACCAAAGTTTGATTACTCCTGTTGAAGAAGAACTGAATCTTGCATATGCATATCATGAGATGACGAGCTTGCAATCTGAACAAATCTTTAACTGGTTTGAATCGCATATGGGATGAGTGCCTGACAGATTTTCATGTATCAAGATCCTTCGTTGAAAGCTGTAAGATGGATTGCACATATATATATATATATATATATATATATATATCCGACTCCAAAGGGACATGCTTGAAACTACACTTTCGGCTGAAATTCAGTTTAGTTGCGTAAGGCCAGCTGCTTTTTAATTCTCGTTTGTAGTTAACTAAGGCCACCAAATCATTCTGAGGGATTATCTAAAGCAAGATATGTGATATGTTTTACTTCACTCATTTGACAATGATACAAATTTTGATATGCTTAGAAATGTGGAAAACCTGGAGAGCAATGTTGGGGTTAACTCCCAAACAATACTGTTTAGAAACTGGTTTGAGAATATCAATGTACCTCCCAATTTGGAGTTATCAGTACAGGGTGTTCATCTATAAAGGGGTGATAGTCTAAATTTAGAGCTTTTGACTCGTAGGGCCTTGATGTGTGCTTTGTTGTATTTCTGTTTTTACGTTCCTTATCTTTCACAATATTAATGGTTATGAACCTATGATACTAGTTTTAGCATCTTGCCTGTCTTGTAACATGCGATATATGCTAGTCATGGTTTTGTTTGGCTGAGATGCATTGCTGAAACTTCTAATGTTAAGCATGCTTTTTGAGCTCTGTTTTTTTTTTTTTTTTTTTTTGGTATCTTGATCTCTCTTTTGACTAATCTTACTTTACATTAACAGTAGCTGCTTTCAATCCTCTTAGAGCATCTCCAACCCTACTCCAAATCTGACTCTAAACTCCAAAAATGGAGTAATACATTGGAGATGCTCTTATTGTATTCCTACAACTTGCTCCTCTGCCCAAACTATGAAAGACCCTTGATGTGAAGATTTTGTGGTTACAAAAATAGAAAATAATAGCAAAAGTGAGCATTCTCATCTTCATGCATTTGGCCAAAGCCCAAGAAGTCAAAATTTCCATTACACAAAAAAAAAAAGGAACAAAGTTGTTTCTTACCAAACTGAGAACCCTGCTTACAAATCTGATGGATCCTTAACAAACTGTGTTACATCTAATACCAAACCATGATCCACAGGCTTCAAACCTTTTCTCAACCAACGTTTCAACAAGGCCAACTCTAATCTTCTTACCTGTAAATAAGTGAAATAACTCCATTTAGCTATAGTATACACACATCTTCAAGCAATTCGATCAGCGAAAAGTGAGATGCAGAAACAGAGTTATGTGCTTCCATTCTCTGAAGACGAGACAAAAACCAACCTGTCGAACAATGAAAGGCTCCTCAGCTCGACTCAAAGGCTCAGTTAAGACGGTTAAAAATCCGTTTCTGTTCCCGTAAACAATATCTGTAAAAGGTCGATCACCCACCTGCCCAAAAACACTCACATTACATATAACACCTTCTCAACCAAAAAAATCAAGTACCAGTTTCATCCCTGACATTCATCATAAAGTTTACCATGATCAGCTCTGAAGATGCGCAACCAAAGTGTTTCTCGACTTCTTCAGCAGTTCCTGCAGGCTTCTTTACTCCTAAAATCATGAATCAAAAACACAGTCCTTATCATTTATCAGTTACAATGCTCTGATACACCAAGAGACTCACAGTGGATGGATCAATGAACTTACTATGCCTCAACACTCTAATTCCTATTTCAGCCTCCAATGCTTTAGCTTTCGAGTCATCATGATCATATTCCGTAAGCCCTAATTTTTCAGCAGACCCGGAAGTGAAAAAAAGTTAGCATCTTCAATAAACCAGAAAAGTACAACCAAACAAAAATCCAAACTTTACCAGCGGAATTGCTAAACACGGCGATATCATGTCCAAACACGGCTTTACACCGCTCAATCGAAGGCCGGAGTGGTGGCCAAATCGCTAGAGAGTAAGGAGCCGTAAGAGTATTATCTTTATCGAACACTACGCCTTTGAAGCCCTTTCTCTTGAGCTCTCCCCAGTCAATGTAGCGTAAATCTCGCACAGAAACATGCGGAAGAACCAAATGACGATCTCTAACAACTACGGAGACCGAAGAAACGATACCCTCTACGTTGATTCGTTGCCCAACAGCCGCTTTTAGATCTGCCCACCACATGTTCGACGAAATATCCAAGCCTTTGTTGTCTTGTACACTGGGGAACAACAATTCGGGTGGCTCTCCGTGAAATTGTTCGGAGATCCGGTTAGAGAATCCTGGGTCTTCGGTCGGAGAGCTGAATTGGTAGAAAAGAAACGAATCTTCAAAAGGGGGTAGACGCAGGTTCTGGTTTTGGCTTCGGTGGTTTGTCGTTTGCAGAGAAGAGGAAGAAGGCGAAGGAGGAGAGCAAATGGGTTTGGTGGAGCAAGAGATAAAATTAGGGTTTCGTTTGTTACGCGAGAGGGGAAGAAGGAAACTTTTAGGGATTGGGTAGTACAAAGTAGTGGAGGCAGCCATCGATGTGGTCTGCATCTCAGGCTTCTTTATAATGTTTTTTTACTTTTATTGTCCAAGCAAAGTAGTTGTAAGTTGTTTACCGGAAATTCCAGATTTCTTGGAGCTGTTTTAGAATAAAAGATGACTCTTTTTCTTCCACACGCTTTGGTCTCTTCCAAATATATAAACGGACAGTAATAAAAGCTAATTAACCTTACAGAAGAAAACCATTCCATTGTTTGTCCAAATTAATCAAATCAAATTGTATGTTCATTTGCAAATCTTAATTATGGTAGTCTCGCGTTGCAAATATATTGACGTCTCTGAATCTGAAACAAAAGAGCAAGTGAAAACTACAGAAGAGCAAGTGAACTCGTTGTTTCCATTTCTTGAAAACAGACCTTTGGTATGTTGTTTACTTTCCAAGAAACATGTGTTTCTCTTTAAAATCCAGTACATTGACAAGTAGAAGTGACAGAGAAAAGTTACGAATCGTGGCATAACAAAAGCTGAAGATTTCCCATCAACAAAAACATGATAACCAACAACCAAAAACATCACAAATTCAATTCCAAACCCAAAACAAATTTGTAATCCATTCCTGAAATCAATCTTAAGAATCAGTTATTCCTCCCCTACATATTCATCAAATTACCTTAGCTTAGAATAGCAGACGAACAAGGTCGCTGCAACCAAACCAGCAGCAGCCACCGGCCACAACTCTACTTCCTTTGTGTCTCTTGCGACTACCGAACCTCCATTACTAGGATTCATGGTTCTCTCATTCAACTCAACTATCGTCTCCTTGGCTTCCTCAACCTTCTTCAGCAACTCGTCCTTCTTCAACTCCATCTCCTTCTCTCGTATTCCAGCTTCACTCAGAGCTTCCTCTGTGAGCTTCTTCTCAGACTTGCATTTCTCCAATTCCTCTCCATTCTTCACCGATTCCAGATTCAAGACACCGACTTTCTTCTGCAATTCGTTCATCTCCCTCTCTTTCTCATCCGCTTTCTCCCTCATCTCCTCTTCTAGTCTAAGTTTCTTGCTCTTCTCCTCCATTTCCCTCACTTCCAAAACCCCAATTTTCCTTTCCAAATCTCTGACCCTCTTCTCAACCTCAGCTCTATCTTTCCTTAAAACCTCAGCTTCCTTCTCATACCCATCCAGCTTCTCCCCTTTCTCCGCCAACGCTTTCTTCAGCTCCGCCACTTCTTCCGCCGTCTTATCCACTCCGGTCAAGGAGGTGTTCAGATAGTCCTGAAGATTCGCCACCTCCGTTTCATGCTCAACAGCTCTCGTAGAAATAGATTCTAGAGCCTTCTTCTCTTCCTCGTATTCCTCCATCTCTTTCTCCATTTCTCCGAACCTCTGATTCATCTCCGCTTCAACGCCTTTCATCTCTTCGACTTCTCCCGATAGCCTCTCTAACCTCCCCTTCATCTCAAGATTCTCCCTCGTGAGCTCCTGGTTCTTCTTCTCCATTTCCTCAATCTTTCTTTCCAGTCCCTGATCGGAGTCGGAGATCCCCTTCGCCGCCACATCCGCCATTTACGCTGTTTCTGGAGAAAATTTGAACACAGACTTCAGACGCAATAACATGAATAACTCAACGGGGAATGAAAGTCAAAATCTCGTAAAGCTTTAGAGAATCAGTCACTCTTGACTTTTTCTCGGCAAATAAACATCGCGATAAGACATTTTCCCTAATCGGTGAGGATAAAGAACAAAACAAATTAGTACCACGATTCACGAATAAAGCTAAGAGGAGAGTTCTCAAGAGAAGATTTACCTTTCGATTTTCCTGGGAAAATATGAAAACGACGACGAGATTTTCCGGGGAAGGAATCAGATTTATCGGTTAAGGATTCGATTCTTAGGGTTTATTATAGTGACAGCAAATGGCGTTCGTTCAGAAATGCATCACACGCCACGCACGTGCTTAAAGCAAGTCCACTTGACAACATCATTTTCGTTATATGGCCCATTAGTGGTAATCTCCATGAGGCCCAACTTTACCATAATAATCGCTCACAAAGTTATTAGTTTTTTACTCTCTCTCTCTATATCTTATTGAACATATTATTATTTTACATATATATATATATATATATGGTTATAACTTATTTATAAGAAGATACTAAAAAAGAAGAAGTAAGTTTTAAATTAAATAACTATCTATCATTTATTTTCGTTCTATTGACATGTACTCTATCAAGAATCAATCTAATGGCTAGACCAACGAAACTTATTTAATTTTCGAATTTCAAAGGAAAAATGTGGGGATCTTTTCCTGTTTTTCGTAATATTTGGAATAAAAAAAGACATAAGATATATATATAAAAAAAAGAGAGAGAAAAAACTAGTAAATTATGAACTCGAACTAAGAGCCACAATAAAAAAAAGAAATATGAAGTAAAAATAAATAAATAAAACAGATTTGATGAGAGAGTTCCAAATTGTGTGTTCAAACTTCAACCACCAAACTTCATATCGTCTTTCTCACAACGCTCAAGAAACGCAGTGAGAACTCGAATGGCATTGATCTGACATTGCAGAGCCAAAATGTAGCTCGCCGTCTCTTCAAACAGCGCGTCGACTCCAAGCGCCGTTCCTCCGGGAACTATCATCTGAAGCGCCTCAATCTTCTCCTCGACTCCTTCATCTTCATCATCATCATCTTCTGCGCAGGTCTCTCTTACACTCGCCGTTGCATCCGCCAATCTCGCTCTGGTTCTGCGATCGAAACCAGCGGCGCGTGCGTTCACGGCGGTGGGTGGAGACGGAGAAGAGCGTTTTGTATGGGAAGTGGCTAGGGTTTTCTCCATTGACGGAGGGAGAGAGGATGTGTTGGAAGAAAAGGGGTACAGAGATGTGTGTATTTATATGAGTGGTAGTAGTAGATTGAAGTAGGACCGGTTAAATCGAATTCCGGTTCGATTTTTTACTTTGGTTTACTCTAATTTGCCTCTAAATGATAAGACTGTGAGTTTGGTTTGGTTTATTATCCGAATGTAAAATTCCGGTTTGGTTATATTCAAATTAGGTTTTATGTTTCGAAATCGGGTAATGCCATCAAAGCTGGGTCCAGTTGTGAGTTTCATTTTTTGTTCTTGTGTGTTTCGAATTATGGAGTGTTTTTTTTTTTGTTTTGTTGGTATTATGATCGTGAATATCACGCGCTATGTTGAGTGGTTTAGTGGAGACGTCACTATACTCAAGTGGATCTCCCTGAGGTCCTGACAGATAGATAGATTGGATCTTTATTTTTTTATTATTCAGACAATATTGAGAATGCCGTGTCATTAACAATATTAGTAACATGCTTAGTTTAGTAATTATAGGACTCATCGACATGGACTTTGACTTGTGGGTCTTTGTTTTGTATTCTTTTCGGAAACAGTAATGATGATTTCGATAAATATTTCACCTTATAGAAAACAAAAAACTTATTATTATAAATACTCCTCTAAGTACTAATGCATGCTTATAGACAGATGCAATACATGCTAATGATCCACTTTTCAAAGTGAAAGTTAATGAAGATGTCCTAGAATCAGCTTCACCTTTTATTTTATATAACCAATATCGATATATAGTTAAAAACTCATTAACATAAACAGTTTTAGTTTAATAATAAGAGGTGTTATTAATTTGTTATATTTTTAATACCTATATACATCAAAATAAATTGCAGTATTTGTAAGTACCTCTATACATTAAAGAAAATGTGTCATTTGTTGATAAGTTTTTTGGATCAAACGATTTGCAATTAAATAAACGTATTTGAAAATTCAAGATAGGTGTATGCACCTTCAAATGAACGTGATACTATTAAAAACCAATTAACCTTATTGGCTTGATGATGTGTCTTAGTTAATATATATTAGGAGATTGATGATATCGACTATACCGAGATTATGGAAATTATGAATATCCGAAAAAATCTAGAAGATTATGGATATTTACTAATATCTTAGTTTATGAAATTTATATTTATCTCTAAATATATTATTTACATTTATGTTTATTTAAGTCTATTTTATCTCTATATAAAAAAAAATGTAACTTGTAACATTATTCTTATGAGAATCTAATTATAATAATTTTTCCTAAACATTTTTGTATTCTTATTCTTATCAATTTATCAAATATACAATAAAACAGTTATCTTAATAGGTTACATATAATTATAATCATTATGATTCAACTCGCACAGTGTATTTCAACTTTTCAAATTTCAACTCAACGTGACTTAATAAATCCAGTTAATGGTGATAATCACATGCGCGAGAGAGTAGAAGCGGAGGAGGGGCCAGGAATCACCTGCGCCAGGTGCATGGGAGAGAGGGAGGTAGATGGGACCTACAAAAGCCCCGTAAAAAAGGAAAAGAGAAAAGGAAAGCACATGTGGTCACATGAGTTTCTCGATCTATCTCCATGTGCCTCCTCTCTTACTTCCACTCTCTCTCTCTCTCTAGTTAATTAGTCTATACATACACTGATACACACCAATACTTACACACAAGTCTATACAGTGAAGCTGTGTGTGGTACTATGATGATGATCTACTAGTTGCACCACATGACGATTTCTATCTCGCATGGGAGCCACGTGACATCTTTTATGGAAACCTACTACCTTTAGATTTCCCTAATTTCTATTTATTCCTCATTTTTGTCAACTCTTTTTTCTTTCATCATATATATGGTTTCCATGAAATTCGAATTAAGGGATCGTTTTATAAAAGAAGTCTATGTATATATCTAATAAAGTCTACAACATTAAAGAAAGAGAAAAGTCGTGCTCATGTCGGCATTAATCTTTACAGAACTTACTCGAGTTCGTCGATTTTTTTCAGACCATGTTTTTTTTCTCTCTCTCTTAAACTACTTATTTTGTTGTCCGTTCTTATCTATAGTACTATACCGCTAAAGTAATTACGAACTTAATACTTACTAGTCTTTTCTATTCATAGTATCCTACTTTGATGTTTTTTTTTTTTGGTAAAGGCCTACGTACTTTGATGTTCTAATCTAAATTTTATGTATTGGTTATACTTTTTAGATTTGTTTCTAACATTTTGACCAAACTTCTGAGCTAGCATTTTAAATTTCTTAAGTCACAAAGTTTTATTGAATTGGTGTTTGTGATTTGTAAAAAAGTCTGAAAAACTACAAACGCAATCACATTTAGAGATAAAAGATCAGAATAAGTAACAAAATTTGGTAAATTCTATTGCTATTTCTCCATATACGGGGATTTTGACGTATTCTTCTTACATCAGCGAAATTACTAGTTATTAGTATCTTAGAGCATCTGCCGCGGAGAGGGAAAGAAAGTGTCAAAAAAATTGATTTTTTATTGTCGCGACGAATCACGTCGCGACACGTCATCACTTTTGGAAAGAGATTGTGTCTTGGTCTTAGATATTTTCCCACCATCATAAAAATAATATAATATAAATTATTTTAATAATTCAAGAGTATAGTATGAAATTTTACTACTCCATATTATAAGAGGAAAAGAGAGGGTAGGTGATGTTTCCAATGAGGGAACGGAGAGAGGTTGGGTTTATTGGGATTGAGATTTTCAGAATAGGTTTCACCATCTACCAACCTGACACTTACCCCAATTCTAGTATTTTTTTATACTATTTTTTTGGTTATATATGTACACAAAATTACATTAATATTTGACCCCCCAAAAATCTTAGCCAGCTTTCGCATTCGCCTTGGTTTAATCAATTATTCGGACGCCAACTTTTTTTTCTTTTTCTTTCTGGATTCCATAAATGTTTTCTTTTCATTTAAATAAATAGTCACATCACATCACATCACATCACATCATATCAATGGGGGTGTTAGTTAATGTGCGTTGTTAAAACAAGAAAGGATTATGTGAGTTGGGATAATGTTATGGTTTTAGGGAAGAAAGAAACAAACAAAGTATGAAGAGGAGTGTGATATGTTATGGTTTTATTAGTTGCAAATTACTTGTCTACTCTTTATGTGGTTGGAGGGATATGGGCCAAACATGTAGACCCAAAATTGACGGTTTTATCTTTGGGACAATGGTTACATGGGTGTGGGGTCCCTCATGCACCATCCTTTGTCTCTCATCCGTTTTTTTCTGTTCTAACATGAATCGCATATTCATATCATTTCCCATATTTTAATCCCACTTCACATCTTAACCTCCAGTGAATGTAATTTTTGAGCTTTTGTAGTCTATTACATTATTACTTTAGAAATGATCTTATGATAAGATTCTTATCCTACTATATAATGATTATCTATTATATACGATGGACGAATCTATTTTCTTATAGTAAATGCAACATGTTTTTTATAGAGCAAAATCATTACTTCTTTTATCAATTAAATAGTTGATTAAAACTGAATATTTGCCACCTAATTAGCCACCAAATGAAACGAGCTATCGTAGATTTTTTTTTTTGTCATTTATCTAAGAGAAATACCCTCAAATAGCACAAAAAATATTTTTTGTCCCAAAACTAGCACCCTAAATTTAAAATACCAAAAATAGCACAACTTATTATTTTAAAATACTTATTTACCAAAAATAAATTTAAAATAGAATTAAACATTATGTTTGGGTTCACTATTTCCAATTTAGGGTTTAGTTTTTTCCCATTAGGAAATGATTATAAGTCATTTTTATATTAAATTTGTGCTAATATTATCAAAATTGGTGATATATTTGTGATTTTCACTCTTGGGTGCTAAATTTGGAAACTTTTAGTTCTTTGTGCTATTTTGTAGAATTGGCCTTTATCTAATTATCATATATGTCTATTTATTGAACTAATGGACTCATTAAAAGTTGTCAAGGAAATTAGTTTAACTTTTTATTTTTTTGCTGATATTTTGTTTGTCTTTTATCTTTAATGGACTCACTAATGGACTCATTTATCTTTTAGTTTTTTTTTATAATACAATTGCAATTTTTAAATTTTAGCTTTTCGATAAAATCGAAGATCATGGGACAAAACCTTCAATGATTTGGTTAGGATTTGAAGTGTCCCAAAGTCAAAGGGAACTTGGAGAGTAATGAACATTGTTACATAGAATAATATTTTTTTTTAATAATTGAAAAGTTTAGAACGAGATTTTGTTAGACACTGTAAAGACGGACATCACCAAATCCCAAAAGAGAACGTGTTTTGGAAGTATTCGTTCTTCAAATGTGAAATGTTGTTTATTGTATATTTTTTTAATGCGGATGTTGTTTTTTCTCAATCAGTTCACATAAACAAAACAAAAGCTAATTCTAAAATAGGTGTACACACATATATTTGAAACATTTTGCATATACAAGAATATGGTTTTCTTTGATATAGAACAGTTTTAAGTGATTAGGGCAGATTTTATTTTTAGTGGAGTCGGGAAGAAGAAAACAAAGTAGTGCTCGTGACATGGGGCTTCCACTGCCACAGGCCACATGCGTCGGATCTGCCATGAGAATATCATCAACATATATCATGAGTGAAGTGATGCCATCATAAAGATCATCATGATATGTATGTGCAATCATCGCATATTCTCATCCATCTGTCACCAGGTAAGTAAGTAAGTATGGCTACAAAGTTGTTTGTCCATTGAAGAAACAAAACATTTTTTTTTAAAAAACACATATAACAGTTTGTGTCGGTGATATTTTTGTCCTAACAGAAGCTGAAACATACGATTTTTTTTAGTTTAATTGTTTATTTCTGGATGAGGAAAAGCATCGTTGGTTTACTTATTTTTATCTATAGTTGAATTCTACGTGTGCATAAAGTTTCTATAGAATTTGCCTTTTCAGCTTTATGATAAATCATTAAAAGAGAGAAGTACGGTTTAATCTTGTGGACAATCTTGGCCACTTTGAGTAAAAGATCATATGATCATTTAAGACAGTCAACTAAGAACACATCAAAGTAAATTACAATTGAAAAATCAAATCACAACAAGCACAGAAAATGATAAGATCGGACGATGATAATTAATAACGAAAAAGTGACAAAATGGTAAAATAATAGAAACATATATAGTAAATGTGAGCAAAGCCTCGGAGTATCAAAAGTAATGCTCCTGAAGTCAGAGCCATCAAAACCATCATATTCTGCACGTTTAATGCCAAGTATCCGACTGGATATAGTGCGCGGACCATTTCCATTGTTCCCAGTCCGCACCATCTATGACTAATTCCACAAGCTTTGGGCAAGCAGAAAGAAGCGTTTAAAACGCACAACAACCATAAAGATCATAGAACCGAACTGAGCCAAGAGAGAGGGATCGTCTCAAGCGCGGGAAGGAAAGCATTCTTAGGGAGTGTATCAATGACAAGACCAGTCCCAAGTTTCAGCATACACTACAAGAAAACAGGGGTATTTCCGACGGAAATTCCGACGGCCATAATTCCGTCGGAAATTTCCGACGGATTTCCGACGAACTTTTCATCCGTCGAAAATCCGTAGGAAATCCGTCGGAAAAGTTAACCGTCAGAAATCCGTCGGAAATTTCCAACGGATTTCCGACGACTATAATCCGTCGGACACTTTTCGACAGATTTTCGACGACTTTCCGAGCAATTCTGATGTTGCCGACATACTACCGACGGATTTCCGACGACACCCATTCGTCGGACGTTTCCGACGGATTTCCGACGGAGTTCCGACGGATGGTGTCTTTGCCGACATGGTTGCCGACATCAATAATATCTACTT
This sequence comes from Eutrema yunnanense, assembly GCA_002933935.1. NCBI lineage: Eukaryota > Viridiplantae > Streptophyta > Magnoliopsida > Brassicales > Brassicaceae > Eutrema > Eutrema yunnanense. The sequence goes on along the minus strand of PKML01009694.1, from coordinate 730,036 downwards.
TAGATCCGTCGGAAAGCCGTCGGAAATCCGTCGGAAAATACACAAAATTTTCCCTATAAAAACGTATCTACGCTTCATTTATAATCACAACAAAAAAAAATCTCTCTTATCTAATTCCTTACGAAAATGTCTTCTTCAAATCCTTATAATTATTTTCGATCATGGATGGACAAGCCTCATCAAATTCCGGATACGGGCCTAGTTACGGAGGAATTCAAAGAAGGTCTACAGGAATTCATGGCATTTGCGGGTATGCAGAAGAAAGCAAAAAAAACCGGTAAAATCTATTGCCCTTGTACCAATTGTGGGAATCGTAGATTTATCGTGATAGAAGAAGTATGGTCACACTTGTATTGTCATGGGTTTATGCCGGGTTACAAGATTTGGTATTATCATGGAGAAAATGATACTATGGTGGATAATTATGCTAGTACTAGTGAACATTATATTGGGGATAACACTAGCTTAGAAGAACCCGCAATGGAAGTACAAAGTACTGTAGGTCATGTTCAGATGGTGAACGATGCATTTCGTGAAAGTATACCATCGGTTGCTGAGTATGGAGATAGAGAAGAAGAACCTAACTTAGAAGCTCGGAGATTCTTTGATATGTTAGACGGTGCTAAACATCCGTTATATGATGGGTGTAGAGGTGAACATTCCCCTTTATCAACTGCAACAAGGATGATGGGTATAAAGACGGATTTCAATTTGAGTGAGGAGTGCGTGGATGCAATCGCTGATTTTGTGAAAGAAATTTTGCCAGAAGATAATCTTGCACCGGCATCATACTATGAGATACAAAAACTTATTCAAGGTCTAGGATTGTCGTATCAGATGATAGATGTATGCATAGACAACTGTATGCTCTACTGGAGAGAGGACGCAGACCGTACGACATGTCGTTTTTGTCGCAAACCTCGGTATAAGGAAACAGGTGGAAGAGTGCCAGTGCCATATAAACGGATGTGGTATTTACCATTAATAGAGAGATTGAAGAGGTTATATCAGTCAGAGCGCACAGCGGGAGCAATGAGATGGCATGCAGAGCATACAACAGATGGACAAATCGCCCATCCGTCAGACACAGAAGCATGGAAACATTTTCAATCCATTTATCCCAGCTTTGCGTTTGAGGCGAGGAACGTATACCTTGGATTATGTACCGATGGTTTCAGCCCTTTGGGAAGCACGGCAGAAAATATTCTTTGTGGCCAGTAATTGTAACACCTTACAATTTGCCGCCATTTTTGTGCATGCGAAGGGAGTTCTTGTTCCTTAGCATTCTCGTTCCT
>PKML01009694.1:658250-717927 GCA_002933935.1 Eutrema yunnanense | reverse complement strand
AGCCGAGCTCACCTCGCAAACACTCCACAAGATAAGTGCCGAGCCCAGTCTCGTACTTAAGCTTAAGAGTCATCCAAAGCCGAGCTCATCTCGCAAATACTCCACAAGATAAGTGCCAAGCCCAGTCTCGTACTTAAGCTTAAGAGTCATCCCAAGCCGAGCTCATCTCGCAAATACTCCACAAGATAAGTGCCGAGCCCAGCCTCGCACTTAAGCTTAAGAGTCATNGCAGGGCAAGCAGAAAGTAGCATCGGAAGCTGACCATTAAGAAACCAAACTGAGTCAAGAGAAAGAGTCTTGAGCATAGGTAAGGAAATGTCTCCAGACAGGAAACTAAGAGCAAGAGTTGCTATCTTCAGCTCAACTAGCGTCCTGCTCATGAAATTTTCCAAAGGCAGCCGATATCTATATCCAAAATCGATGAACAGATCCATGTCCAAAACACCGCGCTGCATCGCTGTAGGTGTGGGGATGAGCACATCCCCATTTTAGCCCATTCCAAAGCAAAAAGCCCAACACCAAAAGCCCAACATCCATTGTGCAGATACGGCACTGTTCACCGACCTGCCCTGCACTGTTCACCGACATGCCCGGCACTGTTCACCGACATGCCCGGCACTGTTCACCGACATGCCCGACACTGTTCACCGACCTGCACGGTACTGTTCACCGACCTGACATGTTCTGCTCATGACATGATGGGTACTGTTCACGACATGCCGGTACTGTTCACGAACCGTCACGTCGTCCCCAAAAACCGGAGAGCTGTCTGCTCAACTCCCACTATAAATACCCCCTTGGAGTTCATTGTCATTCCATCCCATTCTCAGCTCTCTCATTCTCTCTCTCTAAATAATTTTCCCTCTCTAAAAAGAGCTCTCCCAGCTCTCCCCAGCTCTCCGCAGCTCTCCCAGCTCGGCGCAGCTCTCACAGCTCGACAGCTCTCACACCTCGGCGAAGCTCTCACAGCTCGGCAGCNTTTCCTTATTATTTTTAGTTTTCTATTTTTTCGTTTTTGTTTAGCAACTTTTTCTTTCAAGATTAGGAATTGATTATAAATTTAGTAAACAAAATTTTATATTTTTTTTACACATGTTAGAGTCTGATCGTTTGACACTGTCGCAGGAAAAATGTGAGTTAGCAATTTTAAAACATTCAGTTTTTAACTTTTTATATAATAATATATTTTGTTGAATAATTTGGATCTAAAACCAATTTTAACCAAATCGAACCGAACCAAAACTCAAATCATCCTGCGGATCGAGTTTATATATTAGAGACAGACTACTACAAAACCGTGCACATTGAGGCATCGTACCAAGTGCATCATTCAACGTGTTTGATTCTCCCACCATAAACGAATACTTATCTTTATTAGCAGAGAGTTTTATAACAAATAGTTGGTTCCTTTTTAGTTTCTAAAACAAGAATTCAAAGCAACTATGGCATAAACAATTTGAATTAAAAATTTCTTCCTAGTAGACTTCATTGTGCAGTAGTCCAAGGCAAGGAACCGTGCACCTTGAATTTAACATTGCGACTGCGACCTGATAAATCGTTGTAACGCATCAGCATCTCCGGGTTAAGTTCCGACAGTAAAGGGGCTAGGAACCGTTGACGCTCTGCAATATAGATCTCCATCTCCATCAAACCCTCGAATCTCTAACCTCTTCACTGGACAAGATGCAAATACATGCATCCCCGCATTTATCCGTGACACAGTGTAAGAGACGCTGAGAGCAGAAAGGAGACAATTAGGGATTTCAAATCATTAACTCCATCTCTGTAAGCGTGTTGTTCAAGTAATTTCATGGTTTTTGTTTTATACCTTAATTACTAGAGTATCTAGATGTGGACAATTTCTTAGAAGAACTGGCATTGCTTGCCACGCTATATCCATGCTACTATCAATGTCTAAGAATGTGAGATTGTTGAACACAGGCATCGCCTGACAGCATAGAGCAAGCACCTGAAATAACAACAAAAAGTCTCAAATGTTGTTTTCCTATTGGAAACACCCGCAAGACCTTTGCTTGTGCTTTAGTTTAAAAGATGTGCCTGAACTAACCAGAATGTCTGATTTCCTGGTTTTTTATATCATCTTTCATATATTCACACGAGAGATAGAAAAAAAAGGGCACACTGACCTGGAAAGCACCAGGAGATAAGTGAAGCTTCTGAACATTGCATATGCCACGAACAAGCTTCCTCACATTACCATGTCTGAGAAAAATCACCTTGAGTTCCTTCAAAGAAATTTCTCAAGCGCAGGGCAAGCAGAAAGTAGCATCGGAAGCTGACCATTAAGAAACCAAACTGAGTCAAGAGAAAGAGTCTTGAGCATAGGTAAGGAAATGTCTCCAGACAGGAAACTAAGAGCAAGAGTTGCTATCTTCAGCTCAACTAGCGTCCTGCTCATGAAATTTTCCAAAGGCAGCCGATATCTATATCCAAAATCGATGAACAGATCCATGTCCAAAACACCGCGCTGCATCGCACGACATATCCATTGTTTAGCACGATCTGAATCAACACCAGTTTTACACTTGAGGGAGAATTTCTCTAAGTGAGAATCGCCCTGCAAGGCCAATGCCCTATCCATAAAATCCATGAAGCTCTGCAAAATTACTTCCCTTTCCGGCTTACCCTTTTCAGGACGCAGAAAGACAGAGTCATCGAGATGGAGATTAGTGACAAAAGCAAACAGATTGCGCCACCTCTTAGAGAGAACCGATGTCAAAGCAGCCTCCTTTGTGGTAAGGAAGGACAAGACATGACAAAGAAGCTCGTCCGGTAGTCTACTGATACGATCCATCTTCTCTGCAAATTAACTACACAAAGCAATCAAGAACATAATTACAAAACAGTTTCACTGCTGACGGAGTAAGGATTCAGAAAAGAGGCAAATCCGTAGGGTGCGGAATGAACTTTTTAATAACACGACAACCAGAAAAGGAGAGATTTTGCGAACAGAAGTCAAATACGAAGCCACGCAGAGCGAATTAATGACGAAACTCGGACTCAAAAATAGTACCAAGGAAAACAGAAGAACATGCGAAGAAACCCAACACTTTCAGTTTCTAGAGACAGGAAATATGAATAATTCGTGCCCAAAATTAGGGTTTAGAATTCGAAGAGAGAGAGAGAATCGGAGTGGACGGTTTCGGAGTTTGGAGAGTAAAGGTCATTTATATATACCGATGCGCAGGGCCGGCCCGAAGTCATAGAACGCCTAAAGCGCACCAAAAAAATGATGTCCTTTTAACGCAATTAATTTTTCCTTCAAGTAAATGTACCATAACCAAAATAATCTAAAATATTTTTAAAACTTAATATGTTTTTTAATATAAAAAAATACCAAAACATCCATACATTACTCGTGAAAGATAATCCTTCTTGCTTTCTTTCCAGCAAAATCATTTATCAACTTTGAATAATCGAGTTTTGCAACCAATTCATGTTCTATTGATATCATCGCCAATCCATTCAATCGCTCTTGAGACATAGTCGAACGTAGATAATTCTTTATGAGCTTCAACTTCGAAAAACTTCTTTCTGCAGAAGCAACTGAAATCGGGATTGTCAATAATACGCGATAAGCGATCCATGTGTTTGGATAACAACCATCCATTCTTTTTAAATATTCCAACACCTCAACCGCCTTTGTAATTTCTTTTGGCAACACTCCTCTTAGAAGTTTAAGTTCCAAAAATAGATCTTTCCCATCTACATCTGAACACCCATCATGCTTTAGAGAAGCTTCAAGCATGATACAAGATGTCGTCAACACTTCATCTTTTGCTGATTTTAGTTTTTTTAAACTAAACAAAAATCCAAAGATTTTCTCATAAAACCGAAATTGCTCGAATCTAACCTCAAATGACATTATAGCTTGATCCACTATGTTGATGAAGTAATCGATCCTAAAACGCTCCTCCGCAGTTAACGTGTTACTTTCATCATCTTTCTCGACATCTTCACCATATTGCCTCTTTTTTTTCATCAAGCGTTTTGGTTTTGTAGGAAATACTGGTTCAATCTCCATTTCATTGGCAATTTGCGTAGCTTCTGCTTTTGCTTTCTCAAAACCTGATTCTCTATAGCTTTTCAAATAATCAACAAGCCCTCCTAATTGAGATATAGCAGCCTCAAGATCCATATCCTCTGACTGTAAGGTTTTGCTAACTATATTGACCATAGAAAGCAAATCATACCAAATTACCATTCCAAATAAGAATTCAAACCCTCCAATTCCATGTATTTCACTTATTGCAAGAGACTCAGCATCACTACGATGTCCTGGATTGTCATTATTTTCTGCCAAGTAAAACAAAGCATCTCGTATCTTTGAAGTTTGAAATCTTATTGGTTTAACACTATCAATGCGACTTTCCCAACGAGTTTGTGATAATGGTTTAAGTGTAATACCATTCACCATCTCTCTGTACACTTCCCAGTTGTTGGTTGAAGATGCAAATAGGCAGTATATACGCTGAACAATGCCAAAAAATGAAATAGCTTTTTCAGATGAAGAAGCCATATCACAAAGTGCAAGATTGAGACTATGACATCCACATGGAGTGTAAAATGCCCTTGGGTTTATATCAAGCAATCTTTTCTGAACTCCTTTATGTTTTCCTTTCATATTTGACCCATTGTCATAACCTTGCCCTCTTACATCATCAATATCCAACTTAAGATCAGCCAATGCATCTTGAAGAGTGTTAAAAATTCCCTCTCCTCTCTTGTCTTTGATTTCCAGAAAGGTCAAAAAGAACTCCTCAATCTTAGGTGAATTCGTCGAAATATCCACACATCGAATTAGAAAGGTCATCTGCTCCTTACGACTAACATCAGGAGTAGAATCCAAAATGATTGAAAAATACTTTACATCTTGAATCTTCTTCAAGATCACCATCCGAATCTCATTAGCAAGCGATTCTATCAACTCATTCTGAATCTTATGGCTGAGATAATGGTAGTGAATTTCACCTTTTTCAATCCGTCGAATGTGTTCCTTCATTACTGGATCAAAGCCTCCCATCATCCTAATAAAAGCCAAAAAATTCCCACTATTCGGATCACTAATCTTCTCATTTTCTCCACGAAATGCTAAATTCATTTCTGCTAGAGTCTTTACCACTGCAATTATCCTCAACATCACATCTCTCCAATGCTTTCTCTCCTTATTAATTGCCTCCTGCAAATGCTTATCAATAGTTTCACTATTTTTTAGTCTTATTTCTAGCTCTGTCCAGCGAGTCATGCAAACAATATGATGATGAGTAGTTTCATGTCTTTTCAGCCTAAGTGCAGCATTTCTCCAGTCATCATACCCAGTGGTTGCCAAAAGAGGAGGATTTGCTTCTGGAGTGAATAATTTACAGGAAAAACAAAAGATCTTATTTCTAGCTTTCGAGTAAACTAACCATCTTCTGTCTTGTTTCTCTCCGTTACTCATTTTCCTTGTATAAGAGGAGTAAGTGAAACATCTATCAATTTCATCTCTTGGAAAAATATGACCAGGCGGCAATCTTGTGGGTGGACCTCTCTCAACCAAAAAATCTCTCAGTTTCTGATCAATTTTCCCCCAACTTCCAGGATCATCCATATCCACATCCTCATAAAAACCCTTAATATCATCCGCATTCATATCCATGTTCTCATTCATACAATTTGCATCATCTCCAGCAAGTTCTTCAATACCCTTATCATCCGCATCTTCTTCAATATTAACAAGCTCTTCATCTTCCTTGTTTATCTCATCTCTAGCACTAGCAGTCTCATCAGTTTTAGAAGTTTTAGTTCTCGTTACATACCTGAAAATATCATTGATTTGAGATTTCTCCAATTCGTCTTGTCTTTTCTTTTTCTTCCTATTTTCAGCTCCACCTGGTTGGTTTCTAAATCGTCTTCCCGGCAACATTTTTCTACAAACTAATAAACAAATTAGAATAATTTGATTTTACAAAATGAGAAAACAAAAAGAACAGAGTAACACATAGAAAAATTGAAGTATTGAGATGTTGTCGATGGCAAAAAGAGAAGAAAAGACAAACATGGTGAAGGAAGATAAACCAGCAACGGGGAGATTGATGGTGTAGTGGGGAAGATGGGTGGTGATCTTTGGAAGAAGGAGATGAATCGTCGACCCAATAAGAGAATCCGGTGGAGATCGATGGTGCTCCGACGAAGATGGTGGCGATTTTGGAAGAGGCAGTCAGGGAGATGAATCGACCGCCGTCGACAAAGGGGAAAAAATTAGGTTTTGTTTTTTAATTTTAAATTAATTAATCTAATTAAGGAAATTGGGATAAATCAAAATCATTTATTTTTTTCTTAGAATAAAGGGAAACAATGACGTAAAACATATCTAAACAAACCAAAAAAAATAAAACACATGATATACATAAAGAAATATCGAACCTGGGTTGATGAAGTTCAAAAAAGTAAAAAAAAACAATTGGACCATGAATAAACTTATGTAAGTTTTTGCTGCCCTAAAATTATATACATTTTTTTGCGCCTAAAGCCCTTGCTTGCTGCCTGCCGATGCGTTTATTTATCAGATTCTGTCAAAAAACTTTTGTTAAAAAAAATAATATATTTTTCTGATCGTCTACAATTGCTTAAAGCAATTGTTTGTCATGCTATGAACATCAATTGGGCTGCAAATTTTAGCCTTGAATGGATGTATATTTTTGTAGAGTTTTTGGTTTTCGTGTTTGAGCTTTTTTGGAGAAAACTATACAAATGAAAATAGTTTTTAGATATTTTTCTAGTAAGAATGGAAACTTATGACAAAAACTAGTTTTCTTGGAAAACAATATATATTCATTAACTTAATTAGATGAGATAATTAGTTGCTAAGTTTTAAAAACGTAAAAGTAAACACAAAAATTATAACACAAGTTTATCTATATATCTATCTATATAAAAGAGAATGATTCAAAGTTATTAACTCGCAAGATCGCCACACTTGTCAAGTTAATCTATTAGATTTTAACACGTATAAAAAAATTATCAATTAGATTTTAACATATAATATTAACAATAAAAGAAAAAAATATAATCTAGACTACAGTTAGCACACAAAAAAAAATTTGATCTTAAATTAAAGAAATTTATCTTAAAAGTTTTTTTTTATTTAACAATAAAAGAAAAAAACATAATCTAGATTAATACTTAATCCTTAAAGTCAAGTTAGTAAAGAAAAAATTGATTTTAATTTAAAAAAAATTATCTTAAATTAAAAAAAAAAAAAAATCAAGTTTATAATAAATCAATTAAATAACCCAACAAATTCTCCATCTCAACTTGGATCTTCGTCGTCTCTCTCGAAATCCCAAAAACATCTTTGAGTCTTGGACTTCGCATCTGTACCAAGGTTACTAATCTCTTCTGCTTCTGCTGATTTCATATTCCGTTGAGTGTGTTTTAGGTTCAAATTTCGAAATCAATTTGCTTTGGGTGGATTCCTATTTGCGCTGTTAAATGGGTTGAATTTCGTCTTTGAATCAATTGCTCTACCAGTTAGCTTATGCGTATTTACATCGTTTTGTTACCTGAATCTACGATCGATCGTTTCTCTGTTTGTAGAAAAATGATTGGTAATAATGTATTTGTGTAGTTTAGAGGATGGATGTCTTCAGCATTCTACCAGACGAGCTTCTTTGTCATATCTTGTCCTTCCTTACGACCAAGGAGGCTGCTTTAACATCGGTTCTCTCTAAGAGATGGCGCCATCTGTTTGCGGTTGTCCCTTTTCTCCATCTCGATGACTCTGTCTTTCTTCATTCCGAAGAGGGTAAACGGGGAAAAGAAGGAATCCTTCGGAGCTTCATGGATTTTGTGGATAGGGTCTTGGCATTGCAGGGTGATTCTCTCATAGAGAAGTTCTCCCTCAAGTGTAAAACTGGTGTTGACTCAGACCGTGTGGATGGTTGGATTTGTAATGCGCTGCAACGTGGTGTTTCAGAGCTTGATCTTTTCATTGATTTTGAGAATGTATATTGGCTGCCTCAAGAGGTGTCCGTCAGTAGGACACTAGTTGAGCTGAAAGTAGGAAGTGTATTTGATCTTCATTGGTGGCCCAATGATATATGTTTACCGATGCTTAAAACTCTCCTTCTTGACTCAAGCGGATTACGTAGTCGTCAGTTTCAAATGCTTCTTCTTGGTTGCCCTGCGCTTGAGGTGTTATACATGACTAATATGCTGTGGACGGATACTAATGTGACTGTGTCAAGTCCGATCCTCAAGGAGCTGACTATTGATCTTTATGGTTGCTCTAACGTTGTATCTCTGAAGAGCCTTTCACTTGATGCTCCAGGTCTTGTTTACTTTCATTACTGTGATTCTCTTGCGGAGGACTATCCAGAAGTTAACTTGAAAAACGTAGTCGAGGCTCAAATCAACCTTTTGTTAACTCAAGGTCAAATCGAGCAAGCAAGAGCACTAAATAGTTATGTATTGGAGGGTGATGTTTTTCCTGGTCTTGGTAATGCGCGGAAGCTCTTTACAGGGATAAGAAATGTTCAAGAACTTTACTTGGCTCCTGACACCCTTGAGGTTAGTTTGTTATTCGGTTCTCTCTCTCTCGTAGTATATTTTTGGCTGGTCGGGCCGATATAAAGGAAGCAATTATTCCAATTGGGTGATTTCTAGTGAGGTTTTGTCTTGTTTTCAGGTGCTATCGAGGTGCTGTGAAGCGATGCCGGTGTTCAACAACCTCAAATTGTTAGTTATTTGGAGTGACATGAATCGGGGATGGCAAGCAATGCCAGTTCTTCTAAGGAATTGTCCACATTTAGAAACTCTGATCATTAAGGTAGAATTATATAATCCATGCAACTACTTGGACAAAAACATTTGTTAAAGATGCAATTTTCTCATACTCGCAATAACCTTACTCTCCCCGTTATCTGCTTTCAGGGTCTCTTACACTATGTGACGGATAAATGTGGGGATGCTTGTGACTGCATTTCTCGGGACTGCATTCCTCAGGAGGACAAAGGCCGTTCGCTCACATCTTGTCCAGTGAAGAAGTTAGAGATTTACGAGTTTGGAGGAACAATTAGAGAGTTAGAGATGATCAGGCATTTCTTGGATTATTTTCGGTGTTTGAAGGTGATGGAGATATATGCACAGGAGGATAGTCCAACACTATTCAAAGACCCTGAAATATTTGAACGTGTCGGGAAGATGATGTACCTCTACAATAAGCTATCGAGTTGCAATGTCCAGTTCCTTGTAAGGGAAGTGGACTGCACAGTGAAGTCTTCCTTGTAAGGGAACTGGAAACTGTAGTTTCCTCTGTTTTGACTCAGCGTGCCACGTTGAAGCAGTGATGTGGAAGTGGCGTATCTCACTGGAGAACTCGTCTTCTATTTTTCTATTTATTTTGGATTATTTCAGCTTCTCAAAAGCATTTGCAACTCTTGTTAGAGTTTCCTCATTATTTTCTTCTCTTCTAACCATAAGAAACTTGGTTGGGTTTCTGGATTGCTTTGGTTTTGGTTTTAATTTCTTGGCCTGGATCGGTTTGGTTTAGATTGGTTTTCAAACCCAAGTAAACGCAAACCAAACCAAAATCGAACGGAAGTATATCGATTATAAACACGAGAACTTGATTCCGTCTAATTGGCAGCAGAAACCACCTCAACTAGATTTAGGGTAACTCGGGGTAAAAACGAAAATTTATTGGTTTTGGACAATAAAACTGTGCGGTTTACTTTTTATAATTGATTTGATTGAACCGGTTGTAAAATCCAAAGTAACCCAAACCATACCAGATCAAATCATCCCATACGCAAAGTTCCCAAACTGAATGATGTGGAGGCAATCTCGATTCCAAGGAGGCAAATCAATACCAAATTTAATTTCAGCTCGACTTCCTACTGATAACAGCCGAGGAACATATGTATTAAACATGTGACATGGTTTGTAAGAGAGAGAGAGATAGCGTTCATGAGCCGAGCAGTTTCTTCCACCTGGCGTAACCAAGGGTGACCATGAAAAGCACAATGCAAAGCGCAGTAATACTCCACACGAAGTACCCAAAGATGCCATGTATGTTATACAATGGACACGGTATGTTCATTCCGAACAAGCTGGCCAACAATGTCTCTGCAGCTATTGCAAAAGAGGCAATGGTCAGAATCAGCTGCAGCTGGATCAGCTCGTTACGTTGATTGTCCAGTTGTATGTTCACGTAGTCTTCCGTATCGTCAATGTACTCCCTCACCGTAAGAATCTTGTTCCGCATTCCCTCCAGTTGCATGAAGTATGCCTCCAGCAACATCTCCAGATCCTCCACGTCATCTTCATCCATATTGCTCGTCACCATACTCGCGCTTCTGTTTGATGTGTGATGCGGTGGGGCGACAATGCTATTTGATGCTGTCCCCTCGAGTACTGCCTCGGTTTGCTGGTTCTGGATCCATTTCCTTGTCAGGTATAAGTCTGCCATGTCTTCGTTGTCGTCTAACAAGTGTTCGAGTTCATCTCTCACCTGAATTAATGTACCAACAGCTTTATGTTTCCGTCCACCACACAACATTAAATGTAACATGGGAATAGGTCAAAATACCTTTTGCACACGGGCTAGCAAGCGGGTGAGATTACTTTTCAAACTTCGTACGTATTCAAGATTCTCGGTGCTGACATTCTTGGTGAGTTCATCAAGGACAGGCCAAGCGTCTGTCTCAAGGGCTGCCACACTGCTATCAACAATTGAGCAGACAAGCTCGAGCGCAATCTCCAGGACCTGAAATTCAAAAGGAAGCTCACTCTGCAAGCCCTCTACAGCTTCTGGATCAAGAGCAGATTGTACATTTGCAGAAGCTTCAAGGGCATTCCTCTGAGGAAACTGTTGCTTTAGTCGGTCAACGAGTGGGAGAACTTCGGGGCGGAGAGGATCCAACAGCAGCACTTCTTCTGCCGTAATTATTGCCTTTATGACCTCTAAATTGACAACAATAGCTCTCTCCCTCGCTGCAAGAGAAACATATATGAAAGCCAAACAAACAAAAACGCAGACAATATGATCATATGAATGCAAATTGACTCCAAGATTTGCAAATCCGGGAAAGATTAGCAAATTGTTTTACCGAGAATGTTAGAAGAGTGAGAGAAAACAGGGCCAAGAATCCTCAAATCCCTAGCGGGAACGGAAGCACGTTTGATGATGATGCTCTTGTCGCACTCCATCACCTCCATAGCCCCACTCCAATCATACCTCATCCACAGCCTCGCTCCTCCGGTTTTCTTCTTCGCCTTAACCGTCGTACCTCCCACAACCGGTCCGCCTCCATTAATCAGCATAGGAGGCGGCGGAGATGAAGGCGTCGATATCTGGGCTTCATCCTTCACCGCAGAACCCTTCTTCCCGTGGCGGATGCTCGTAAGACGGCGAAATGACAAGGGGCCCTTACCCATCGCGATCTATAATAGATTCCTATCACCTTCTTCAGTGCAGGTGAGAGATCTGGCGGTGCCTGCAGAAGAAATCGCCTAGCTCTGCCGCTCCATCTTCGCCTTCTCCAATTCCGATGGATCCTTCCTCTGCCATAAACGCTAGTGAGGTATAGGGTTCGTATTGTAACAACTTTATACGGCATAAGATTGTTAAAGTCAGATAGATATCGATGTCTTGAAACGGTGTCGTTTTCCCGAGCAAACTTAGTAAGCCGGTTTGGCTCTTCGCTACACGTGTCACGTGGCACACTAAAACCAGAAGAGACTCGGTTTGGTTTCTAAATCGGTTTGGTTTCTAAATCGGTTTGGTTTCTAAATCGGTTTGGTTTCTAAATCGGTTTGGTTTCTAAATCGGTTTGGTTTCTAAATCGGTTTGGTTCAGGTTTTAAACTTTGCCTGAATCGGTTTGATTTGGACCCATTGAACATGGTCTGATTTGATGTATATGATGATTACGTTCTTAAGACAAATGTTCTTTATGTGAATTACTAAACACATTAGACAAGAAGATCAACGAACATTGGACGTTCGAGGTTGAGCTTCGATACAACCCTAAATTTAAAACACATTTACTCAGACCGGTATGGAATCAAACTTTAATGTGATGTTTCTGAAAAAGTTGAAAAACTTAATCTCTTGCAGATTAAAACTATCAACTTTTCCTATGCTAAGCTTAAGATGGCTTATGTGATAGCTAACCTTTGTCACTCTATTTAAAGACGACAACAAGAACAAATTCAAAGCAAATGAAAACAAGCCATCGATGGTAAATGATTCGGGAAAAAAAAGGAAGAAACTACGGTCTTGAGATTGGTTCAGTTTGAGACTTTTCAAGCCAATTAAATAAAATGAAACTGCAGTCAAATTCTAAGGGTGTTTTGGCAAAACTATGAGATGGTTTTGTTCTTCAGCCACTTCTTTTCCAAGAAATCACTCACCAGGAGCTGGACATTGCAACTCGATAACTTGTTGTAGAGTTCAAACATCTCCAAGATATGTTTAGACACTTCAGGGTTTTTGAGTTGTGTAGGGTCATCCTCTTCAACATAGATCTCCATCTCCTTCAAACACGGAAAATAGTCCAAGAAATGCTTTATCATTGCCATCTCTTTCATTGTTCCTCGAAACCCCTGAATCTCTAACACTTTTACTGGACAAGATGAGAGCGAACGACCTTTGTCTTCCCGAGAAATGCAGTCACAAGCATCCCCGCATTTATCTGTCTCATGGTGCAAGAGACCCTGGAAGGATAAAGGAGACAATAAGGGATTCAAAGTATCAACTCTATCTTTGTACACGTTTGGCAAATAAGTTGTTTTTATACCTCAATGACAAGAGTTTCTAAATGTGGACAGTTCCTTAGAAGAACTGGCATTGCCTGCCATCCTCGTTCCTTGTCACTCTTAATAGCTAACGACTTGAGGTTGTTGAACACCGGTATCGATTCACAGCATAGAGAAAGCACCTGAGTACAAGAAGAAACACAACTAGACATCTTGCAACTACATGTTTCAAAACTAGACCTTTGCTTGTTTGTTAAGAATGGAACCAAACTAACATGGCCGCTATGTTCCAGGAACTAAGACGAAATCCTGGTTTTTCTTCTTTTATTTCATCGAGATAAAAATATTAAAAGAGAGAAAAGAAAAAGAAAACTGACCTCGAGAGTATCAGGAAACAAGTCAAGGTACAGAACATTTCGTATGCCATTCATGAGCTTCCCCACATTTTTAAATCGGAGAACAACATCATCCTCATCAACCTCTAACCAATCATTATTTGGGGCTCTTGCTTGCTTGATTTCATCTTCAGTTACTGAAAGGTGGATTCGAGCCTCAACCAAGTTTTCCATTTTAACTACGGGATAGTCTTTCGTAACATAATCAGAGTAACAGAAGTAAACAAGCCTAGGTGTATCTAATGATAAAGACCTTAAACAATCGTTGCAATTTATTGTTAGGGTCTTGAGGCTTGCACTTGATACGTTCACATCCCAATCTTTCCAAATTACACCAACCAGGACTAATTCCTCAAGCGCAGGCAAAGCATGAAGAAGTATCTCAAACTTATCAACCCCAGCTGAGTCAATAACCAGAGTTTTAAGCACTGGTAAGAAAATGCACCCAGCCAACCAACCAATCTCAATCCCGCAGTCTATTTTCAGCTTAACTAGTGTCCTACTCTCGAAACATTTTGGAGACAACCGATAGTTAACATCATCCATATCCAAAATGACTAATAGATCAAGGTCCAAAACACCACGCGCCAACACTTTATTTATCCAACCATCCACACGATCTGAATCAACCTCAGTTAAACACTTGAGGGAGAATTTCTTAATTGGAGAAGTACCCTGCAATGCCAATATTCTATCCACAAAATCCATGAAGCTCTGTATAATTTCTTGCCTATCCCGCTTACCCTCTTCGGGATGCAGAAACACAGAGTCATCAATATCAAGATAAGGGACAAATGCAAGCAGATTTCGCCACCTCTTAGAGAGAACCGATGTCAAAGCAGCCTCCTTTGTAGTAAGGAAAGACAAGATATGACAAAGAACCTCGTCTGGTAGATTGCTAACAAGATCCATCTTCTCTGCGCGAAAGAAGAGGTATATTAAGTAGACAAATCTCAAAGCTTTTTCATCGGAAGATCAGCGATACACGATATATATTCAGGTAAAACAATTGATTCAAACAAACAGAGGGAAACCCAATTAACAACGCAAGTAGAAATCTAAACAAAGGAAACTTTGAATTAAGAAACCCTCAGAAGAGAATAGAATCAGTAGTAGCAGAAGAGATGAGTAAAACTCGGCATCTACCTCGTTACAAATGCTCAAATTTAGGATTTTCAGTGAACGCGTCCAGTGAGAAGAGAGAAAGTGAGATTCGAAAGTGCTTAATCGCTGGTTTCTGTAGCCCTACAAGCGGGGATACGAAGAAAAAGCAAAAACTGAATTCAGGGTTTGATATTGAAGGCAGGCTCGAGTGTGAATATCGATGGTTTTCTTAAGATGTTACCGGTTTAATTCGATGGTTTTCTATAGATGTGCTTCTCAAAATGCCGGTTTAACGTTTTTTTGGTAGTTTTGTTCGTCAAACCAATAAAAAAATCAAAATTAGGTTCTGGAATTGGTTCTAGTTTCTTGTCCTCAATTGGTTAGCGCCGGTTTTCAACCTGTTGAGAAATCATCACTTTAAAAACCAATCCCATGACAAAAGATGGTAAGATCAAGGTAAAGACAATGACAAAAGATAAAAACAAAGGAAACAGAAACAGGTTTTGCGATTGGTTTGGTTTGAGATGGTTTTCAAACCAGTTAAACAAAATTGAACCGCCAAGTAAATTTCCAAGGGCAAAACCATGAGCAAGTTTTGTGCTTCAGATATGTCCTTGTGCAGTCCACTTCTTAACCAAGAAATCACTCACCAGGAGCTGGACATTGCAACTTGATAACTTGTTGTAGAGTTCAAACATCTCCTGGATAAGTTTAGACAATTCAGGGTTTCTGAGCTGTAGGATCATTCTCTTCAATAAAGACGTCCATCCTCTTCAAACACGGGAAATAGTCCAGGAAATGCTTTATCATGGTCATCTCTTTCATTGTTGCTCGAAACCCTTGAATCTCTAACCTATTCACTGGACAAGATGTGAGTGAGCGGCCTTTGTCTTCCCGAGATATGCAGGCACAAGCATCCCCGCATTTATCTGTTATATAGTGTAACAGACCCTGAAAGCAGAATGGAGACATAAGGTTAAAGTAAGGAAAAAACTGCATCTTTAACACATGTTTTGTCCAAGTAGTTTCATAGTTTATAATTCTACCTCAAAGATTATAGTTTCTAAATGTGGACAATTCCTTAATAAAGCTGGCATTGCTTGCCATCCTCGACCCTCTTCACTTCCAACACCTAAGAATTTGAGGTTGTTGAACACCGGCATCGATTCACAGCATAGAGAAAGCACCTGAAAACAAGAAAAAAGAAGCCCAACTAGACATTTTACAACTAATGTTTCACAACTAGACCAGAAAGAACAAAAATAGAAAACAGACCTCGAGAGTATCAGAAGGCAAGTGAAGTTTCTGAACATTTTGTATGCCATTTATGAGCTTCACCACATTGCCAAATTTGAGAACAACATCACCCTCGTCATCCTCATCATCCTCTAACTAATCATTATTTGGCGCTCTTAATCGCTTGATCTGATCTTCAGTTACTATAAGGTTGATTCGAGCCCCCAATAATTTTTCCATATTAACTAAAGGATAATCCTCTGCAACTAACTCAGAGTAGTTTAAGAAGTATCAAAAGAAAAGCTCTTTGGATTGACAAACGTCTCATAACCGGTGCCGTGGAGACTTAGCATTCTGAGGCTTGCACTTGACACGGTTACATCCAAATCTCTCCACTCCATATTAGCCATTCGTAATTCCTCAAGCACAGGGAAAGAAGGAACAAACTTCTCAATCTCACGACAAAAAATCATCTCCGAGTCAATATCAAGACTTTTAAGCATTGGTAAGGAAGAGCCCATATCTCTATGCCACCAATCGACATCGCGTTCACTTCTTAATTTTAGCTTAACTAGTGTCCTACTTAAGAACATCTCTTCAGGCAGATTATAACCATCTTCTTCGATATCGTCCCAGGAAAAATCAAGGTCTGAAACACCACGCTGCAGCACATTACATATCCAACGATTCACAATATCTCCCCTTTTCGACCGTTGCTCACAACGGTCTAAAATAATCCCCCTTTTTATTTGTTTTTTTTCAAAAAGATGATCCCTTTTGTTATCCTCTTTCTTCAAGTACTTACTCACCGTTGGCTCTCCCCGCGGCTACGTGAAAAAACCCTAAATTCTTCAATCACAGCAATCCATTCTTCTTATCCGAAACAAAAACCCATTTCTTGAATTTTTCATTCTCTCGTCTGAATCATCCAATCTCGATCCTAAACTAAACAATGGCGGCTGGAATCCTTCAGAAGCTGATCGACGGTATGAAAACCGGAGTTAAACCGGAATTACAAGTCACTGATATAGTCCACATCGATCTTGACGAGAAGAATCTTTTGCCCAAACAAGGCTTCTTCATAAAAGTCTCTGATTCTTCTCACTCAATCTACGTAAGCCTTCCTTCTGATCAAGAAGATGCAGCTTGGTCAATTCATCTACGTCGATCGGCTCGATCCAAGGACCCCTGTTCCGATCGTCATTGATGATCCCGGGACGGCATCCTCTGCTCGGAAAGACTGAGAAGGAGTCTGATTCGAGACCGAGGAGAGGCTCTTGGGGGCGACGTTTCGTCTCCGTTTGTATAAAAGCATGCGCCTTTGGATTTTGATCAGTGCACGCCGGGGAAGCATAGGCTTGGTGAGAGGAGATTCACGGCGGTGATGACAAGAGGGAGATCACCAGGGTGTTCTTATGGAGGAGGGATTTTGGGGATAATGGATGATTTAAAAGGAGAGAGCCCTGCTGTGATGATCCAAGTTTCCGAGAAGCATGAGTGTTTGCGATAGAGAGACGGCCAAGATCTCTGTTTCTTCTTGGTCCCTTTAAATCCTCTCTAGGTACATTTTGCTCTGAGTTTCTCTTTTTAGCTTTTGCATAAAGGGTTACTTCGAAACAGAGTTAACAATGCAGATTTTTCAGGCAAAGAAAATCCAGAAGAGCAACCGCAGTTGCTGCTTTGGTGGAAGAAGAAAGAGATGCTCCAAAGCCTACAACAAAAATGGAAGCATGAATCTAAGTATAGTAAGGTTGAAAAACCAGAGAAGAGTTCGAGTCTACCACGAAGACTCAGCACATTGAGCAAGGTGATTCAATTTTCCTTTGCATAAATATGGATTTGGTCAGAAGTTTGAACAAATTTGGATGTTAGATTCAATGGTTAAGAGTCTTAAAAGTGGCTAGTTATGCCTGGAGGTCTTTTACCTGTATTTAAAAATGTTTTGGTGATACTGAGAGATGTCTTTTGATCTGAATAGGAAGTTTTGCAGCAGCGAGAGACGGCTCAGAAGATAGCTCTTCAGGCATTGAGAGAAGCTACAGTCACAGAAACAGTCGTTCGTCATCTCAAGTATACTCATCTGAATCTCCTTTTGTCATTTTCATTGTATGATATATGTGATATTGATAAAGTTCTTGTGAATCTTTATTTGGGGACTGTACAGGACATTTGCCAAAATGGTGTTCAATTCTATTATAATGTTGATGTTATCTGATGCGGGTCCTAATCTAGGATAGACCCTTTCGTGCGCATGATGAAAGTAGGTAATAAATTAAATATGTTGTTGTTTTGTATTGATCTAGGATATGCCCTGTCGTGCTTCATCGTCTTTGAAGCTTGCAGTCTCCTTATACAGAGCATATTGGAGCTTCCACTAAAGAAAAAGAGCATATTGGTTTCATCTTACACAGAGCTAAGTTTTCTTTTTTCTTTATGTTATTTGGTATTTACCACAAAAGTTCTCGACAATTTTCTCAACATCACAAATATTTTTTTAAAAAATTGCAAAATATTCCACGAACATCATTAATAACACAAACATACAACAAAGAAAAAATATAATCACAACCTAAATATTACACCAACATTTCACACACACAAAATACCAAACAAAGAATCTACATTCCCAAACAAAACTAGACACCAAAAAAAATATCCCAAAATTTTTTAATATCTTAATATCTAGGCGCGGATATCCGAAATTCCGGATATCCAAAAGCCTCAGATACGGATCCAGATATATGATCCGTCCCACCCCTGGTTCATATTACTATCTTGTTACAGTTCATGTTCTAAATTAGAACCATTTAAGGGAATATTTTATGTTGTTGGATTAGTTAAAGAATTTTTGTGTTTTAACTGTATAATTGTGAAAACAAGTCAGACATGGACATCCAGTCTTTTAGATCGTTAGAGGTGTCACAAGTTTCATTTGTCTTTTCACTTTTCTGCTAGTTTTAACACTCAAATTTTCGATTAATTTGACAATTATAATATTTCCCCAAAATCATAATCACAAACTAAATATTACACCAACATTTCACACAACAATACACCAACATTTCACACAGCAATACACCAACAAAGAAACTACATTCCCAAACAAAGCTAGACACACCAAAAAAATCACACAAACAATTAATATATTTAGATCTAGCGGATATCCGAAGTCCGGATATGGATCCAGATATCCCAAAAAAATTCATATATCCATTTCGTTCCACCCCTAGTTCATATTACTATATTGTTACAGTTAATGTTCTAAATTGAAACCATTTCAGGAAATATTTTATGTTGTTAGATTAGTTAAAGAATTTTTGTGTTTTAACTGTATAATTGTGAAACCAAGTCAGACATGGACATCCAATCCTTTGGATCGTTAGAGGTGTCACAAGTTTCATTTGTCTTTTCACTTTTTTGTTAGTTTTAACACTCAAATTTTCTATTAATTTGACAATTAGAATATTCTCCCAAAATCATAATCACAAACTAAATATTACACCAACATTTCACACAATATTACACCAACAAAGAAACTACATTCCCAAACAAAACTAGACACACACAAAAAATCACAAAAAATTAATATCTAGGCGGATACCCGGAAGGCTCGGATACAGATCCATATATTACTATCTTGTTACATGTAATGTTCTAAATTAAGACCATTTAGGGGAATATTTTATGTTGTTGGATTAGTTAAAGAATTTTTGTGTGTTTAACTGTATAATTGTGAAACCAAGTCAGACATGGACATCCAGCCTTTTAGATCGTTAGAAGTGTCACAAGTTTCATTTGTCTTTTCACTTTTCTGCTAGTTTTACACTCAAATTTTCGATTAATTTGACAATTAGAATATTCCCCCAAAATCATAATCACAAAGTAAATATTACACCAACATTTCACACAGCATTACACCAACAAAGAAATTACATTCCCAAACAAAACTAGACACACCAAAAAAATCACAAAAAATAATATCTTAATATCTAGGCGGATAGCCGGAAGGCTTGGATACGGATCCAGATATCCAAAAAAAATTCAGATATCCGATTCGTCCCACCCCTAGTTCATATTACTATCTTGTTACAGTTAGTGTTCTAAATTGAAACCATTTAGAGAAATATTTTATGTTGTTGGGTTAGTTAAAGAATTTTTGTGTTTTAACTGTATAATTGTAAAACCAAGTCAGACATGGACATCAAGTCTTTTAGATCGTTAGAGGTGTCACAAGTTTCATTTGTCTTTTCACTTATCTAACGATCTAGATTGTTATGATTTGGATTCCAATACTCAGTGGCGGATCCATAAACTTATTTCACCGGAACAAAATATATATTAGAATATTAGTTATAGAGAAGTTTAAAATATAAAAACCAGCATATTATATAAATATATATTTGCAAGTCTTGTCTTTCAATATTTCACGAGTATTAAAAGTTTGACACATTAAAAAAATCCATTTTTCAAAAATTAAAAGCAAAATCAATTGTATATTGAAAAATAACAAAAAGATAATGCAGAACCATAAGTTTAAATTTGTATGTAAAAACAAAATCTTGGTTCTCAAATAAAGAAGATAAAATCATGAAAACAAAATGTCTTTTCCATAACTTTTTTTTTTTTGGGTCAAAAATCCCCAAATTGATGAACCCTAGTTTTTTAAAGTAATTGGGTTGCCCAATATATGCACGGACAAGTCCATTTTCTATTTGTGTGTGACCATAGACTGTCCATAATGATATAGACTAGGCAAGCCTATGGACAGACAGTTCAATTGACAGCTCTACCCCAAGACCAGAAGAAATGATCCCACAAGACTCGTAAGAAGAAACCGAGAAACCTACATTTTGTTGTTTGTTAAATAAGAGTTGATTTGTTCCTCGTGAGAAACTTGAAGTCCGGTTTGTTAAAAAAAATTCCATTTGTTGTTTGTTAAATAAGAGTTGATTTGTTGTTATCATATGGTGAAATATAGATACTATCGAGATATGGAATAACAAGTCTTGGACCCCATAAATTTGAAATTTTACAAGTTTTCCTCATTTGAGCTTGTTGACAAATATCCCGAGCAGCAAGGGACTAGGGATTGAGGAATTCTGGATCACAGCGTTGGGACTCAGAGACTCGGAGATTATCTTTCCAGTCTTATTAACCTTCTTGTATGTATATGTATGCCTTGCACTTTTCATGATCGTGAGCCAGATGTTTATTGGCTGGTACATTATGAGGAATGATCTCCCAAGACCCGTCAGAAGAAATGATCCCACAAGACCCGTCAGAAGAAACTGAGAAACCTCCATTTTGTTGTTGTTTTTTTTTTTTTTTTTTATTTGTTCCTTGTGAGAAACTTGAAGTCCGGTTTGTTAAAAAAAAAATCATTTGCTGTTTGTTAAATAAAGTTGCTTTGTTATCATATGATTAAATATAGCTGCTATCGAGATATGGAATAACAAGTCTTACCTATAAATTTGGATTTTTTACAAGTTTTCCTCATCTGAATAATAAATAAATATTAACATAAATATATTTATTTTAACAAAAACACTGATTTATTTTCAGCAAACTACATGAAATCCATCTTATACATTGAAGACATACCGCAATCTCTTTCCTGAAATAAATGAGTTCTGACTTCTGAGGGGATGAGAATGCAAATAAAGTCAATGAACTAAAGAAAAGATAGAAAGAGAAAACTGAGACGAAAAACATAAATGATTGTATACCAGGGCATATGAGAAGGAAAACATAAGGATTACTTCTGATATCACTCACATCCATAGAGTTCAGCCTCTGCACAGTAATTCCAGAAACAAGGCGTTGTAGAACTTCACTGCATTTCTGGTGAATGTTTCTTTAAGTCAGAAGACAAACTAGGAACCGTGATTGGTAACTAGAAAGCTACATTTATGATTTAGCATTACCGGAATAACAGGAAAGCAAGAATAGACATACTTGGAACAATAGTCTGCCAGGAGGACACTAACAGCTTTGGCTGCACCATGCCTCTCGTCAAGTAGGTTAAGCAGCGATGGTATCACAACGTCCATGCACATTGTCTCAGTGAAGCTGTCTCTAGACTGAGATTGTAGTTTAAAGATAACTGCTTTAAATATAGCAACAACGCCTTCTGATATCTCTTCATTGTTGCTGCGCAGCTTCAAAGGCAAAAGAAGAATGTAAGTACTGAGATGATCACATGGGTTTCATAATGAGTAGGAGTCAGAAAATCCTGTAAATGAATAAAATTCTAGCATTACTATCAGAGCAGCCTATACAACTGTATGGAAAGTGTGTCATCACTCCGTATTCAATAAAAAATGGGGAAAGATATATACCTGATGTAAAAGACAAGGCACAAGCTTCATTCCATACTCTGATAGTATGCTCTCAAATTTCTTTCCCTCAAAGCGACCCAACAAAAGGCATAAACAATTTAGGAAAAACTTATGTGTCTCTATACCACCACCAGTCTTGGTGTCAGAACATCCCTGAGGATGACTTTCTGAATAATACTGCATCATTTTTATCATCATTAGCTTCCTAATGACCCAAACAATTTGGAAAACACTAGTAAGAGAAAGAGCAGAAAGCTAGAGAAGCATTAAAACGATTAAATGGTTTCGAGGAATAATCAAAGAGATTCAAACGATAAAGCCATTTCTTGGACTATTTTTCCGTGTTTAAAGAAGATGGAGAGATCTATGTTGAAGAGAAGGGTCCTCTTAACTAGGGCCACGAACTGTTGTTTTGCAGCCCCAAAGTCTAGCAATCCTGGTTTAACTAGTTTAAACCGGTAACTTTTAAAAAAACCGGATAAAAATAAAAATTTGAACCGACATGCACACTGTCTTCAATTCTTCTAAACCGCTAGCTTGCCTTTTAGCCTTAAGACTCGAGTTTGGCTCCACCGCCACGGTCGTCACACGTAGCTCCGCCTTGACTGTGCCTGTGATGCCAAACCAGAAAGATCTTCCTTGGTCTCTGCCAC
The DNA here is from genome assembly GCA_002933935.1 of Eutrema yunnanense. Lineage (NCBI taxonomy): Eukaryota > Viridiplantae > Streptophyta > Magnoliopsida > Brassicales > Brassicaceae > Eutrema > Eutrema yunnanense. Next base: position 695,440 of record PKML01009694.1, on the reverse strand, counting down.
GTCATTGGTTGATTGAGTTTGAAAACCGGTCCAAACCAAACCAATTAAGTAATAATCTTCCTGGTTTTGCGTGTCACGCTGAAGAGCTAAGCGGCTCGCAATTTTCGTAGTGAAACGCTTCGTTTCTTTCCGTCTTCCTGAAAGCTTTGGACTTTCCGCTAGGCCTGAACGCTGGATACATTTATTTGCTTTTTCTTCATATATCAGACAAACCAAGCACTGAAAACCCTAAATTTAGCGTCTTGGGGGCTTCGCGTTTGTAACGAGGTAGGTGCCAAAGTTTACTCATCCCCTCTGCTTCTATTGATTCTATTCTCTTTTCTGGTTTCATATTTATGTATGGCTGATGTTCTTATAGCTTTGAGATCTGTGTTGTTAATATACCTCTCTTTTTTTCGTGCATAGAAGATGGATTTTGTTAGCAGTCTACCAGACGAAGTTCTTTGTCATATCCTGTCCTTCATGACGATAAAGGAGGCTGCTTTGACATCTGTTCTCTCTAAGAGGTGGCGCAATCTGTTTGCAATTGTCCCTAACCTCGACATTGATGACTCTGTCTTTCTTCACCCGGAAGAGGGTAAGCGGGAAAGATACGAAATTCTGCAGAGCTTCATGGATTTTGTGGATAGAGTATTGGCTCTGCAGGGTAATTCTCCCATTAAGAAAATTTCCATCAAGTGTAAAGCTGGTGTTGATCCAGGTCGTGTGGATGCTTGGATATGCAATGCCCTGCAGCGTGGCGTTTCGGGCATTGATCTTTTCATCGGTTTTTCTAGTAATTATTCTCTGCCTAAAGAAATGATCATCAGTAGGACAGTGGTCGAGCTGAAATTAAGAAGTGAATTTATTGTTGCTTGGTGGACTGGAGATGAACGCCCTTTCCTACCGCTGCTTAAAACTCTCTATCTTGACACAATTGAACTTTATGACGATCAGTTTCGTCTGCTTCTTCATGGTTGCCCTGTGCTTGAGAATTTGGACATGGTTAATGTAGAGTGGGAGGAGTGGAATGAGACCGTGTCAAGTGCAAGCCTCAAGACCCTAAAAATTAACTCTCAGATTTGTTTTGAAAGTTTTTCATTTGATACACCAAGTCTTGTTTTCCTAGATTACTCTGAATTTGTTGCGGAGGACTATCCGGTAGTTAATATGGAAAACTTAGTTGATGCTAGGATCAACCTTTTAGTAAGTGAAGAACAGATCGAGCGAGCAAGGGAACCAGATAATGATTTGTTAGAGGGTGATGGCGAAGACGTTGTTCTCCGATTTGGTAATGTGAAGAAGCTTATGAGTGGCGTACGACATGTTAAGAAACTTTACTTGTCTCCTAGTACTCTTGAGGTCAGTATGCTAATTTGATTTCAGAAACAAAAGCAACCCTTTGATTTTTGGAAACATATAGTGCAACTGGGTAGTAATGTCTCGTTTTCAGGTGCTTTCTCTATGCTGTGAGTCGATGCCAGTGTTCAACAACCTCACATTCTTAGCTATTTTGAGTCACGTGGATCTGGGATGGCAAGCAATGCCAGTTCTCTTAAAGAACTGTCCGCACTTGGAAACTCTAGCCATTTGGGTAAGAAAACAAGCAATGAAAGGGCGCGCATGGTCTCAAACATTTTAAAAGATGCACTTCATACATACAATACTGTCTTTGTTTCTGGTTTCAGGGTCTCTTACACTATGTGACAGATAAATGCGGGGATGCTTGTGTCTGCATTGATCGAGAAGACAAAGGCCGTTCCCTCAAATCTTGTCCGGTGAAGAACTTACATATCACTGGGTTTCGAGGAACAACTAGAGAGTTGAAGATGATAAAGCTTTTCCTGTACTCATTTCCGTGTTTGAAGGAGATGAAGATACATGCTGAAGAGAATGATCCTACTACAGAGTTCGAAGTTCCTGGAATGTTTGAACGTGTGGAGGAGATAATAAACCTCTACAATGAGTTATCGAGCTGCGATGTTCAATTCCTGGTGTCTCATTCCTTGTATAAGAAGTGGACTGCACAATAATGAAGTCTTCAAGGAACAAAACTTGCTCTTCATAGTTTGGTCCAACTGTCCTTGGGATTCTTGTTTACATGTCTTTGGGATTCTTGTTTAAACAATTTATGCTTTTCTTCGGATATTAATTATCTCTCTCACTCTCTGCTTCTCTGTAATTTTTAGATCCTTGGCTAATTCAAACCTCATCTCCTATCCCTTGCTATTTTTTTATTTTTAGTCGCTTCAAGAGATGTACGAGATTACAGATAATTTACGACTGGGCCTCTTAACTTGGGCCTAGCATACTTTCACAGCCCAATGTCTAGCAATCCTGGTTTACATGTTCGTTAATTAAAACATACATGTTGCTGTTGGCAATCGATATTACAAAGTTTATATATACACACATTTTATTCATGATAAATTACAAATATAAGGGTTTATAAACACAAAACGCGTAATACACAAAGTATATAATAATTAATAAATTACTATTTTTCTTTACCATATCATTTATAATAATATATATTACAATTTTCTTTGCCATATCATTTGATTGATTAGTAATCAATTTAAAGCAGTATATGATGAGAATAAAGCTATCACTTATTAAAGACCGGAGTCGAAAGCGACACCTGTTGACGGCAACCACGAATTCCCGCCAATGAAACCCGAAACGGTAAACCCTTGAGCTTCGGTCAACGTCAACGCCGGGTGGTACCCGGGCCAATTAACCCGACCCGAAACCGATGACCCAGGACCCGAATTTCCATATTCACCATAAAACAGAGTCTTCAAAGCGAAACTACCCGACCAAGGAGACCAACCCGAAGGATGAATCGAACCGTCCACAAACGATTGCATCACAACAGTCCTCGAATACTGCTTCCATGGCCGACCCAAATAAGTCCCCGTCGAACCGGTGATTCTGCAATTCTGGATCGAAATCCCGGTGTTCTGGTTCGGGTCGGATCGTCCTTGGGCCGTGACGAAGTTCCGATCCGACGATCCTTTTCGGGATACGATGTTGCAGCTTTGGAAAACGACGGCGGAGTTTCCGAAGATGAAGTCGACGGTGCCGTAAATGTCGGTTTCTCGATAGAATTGGCGTTTGGAGTGAGTGTAGAGTGTGTCTTGGTACCCATCGATTGAGCATCGGTATACCACGGATCTGTCTGACCCGACCCGTAATGCTACCGCTTGCTCCGCGTTTGGTCCGGCGCTGTTCACGAATGTTATGTCCCGAGCTATGAATCCGTCTCCCATGGCGCCTTTCACAAAATTAACCAAAAAGTAAATTTAGTATCTTTAATTATAAACCTAAATTTTTAATGAAGTTCTCACCAACAGTAGCGGTTTGGTAAGTACTATAGCCGCCTCTGTTACTTCTGCTACCGACAATGACTGTTTTGCCCTTTCCGTCACCAACCAACATAACGTTCTTCTGTTTGGTCGGGATGTTGAGATTCTCTTTATAGGTTCCGGCTGTCAAATGAATTACGCTTCTGCCACCGCCCTCCGCCAATGACTCCAACGCTTCCGCTACGCTCATGTGGGTCCCGCTTCCGTCGGCAGCCACCACCGCGTGAGGTCTCAGCTCTTCCACCGACGCTTCTAGAAGCTTCCGGTCCGACGAAGAAACCCACGTCGGAAATTCCTGACCGGACAATAGTTTCCGGCCACCAGTTACGCTACTAGACGAAGAAGGACGTTTCTGCTTAGCGGAGACGAACATGTCTAGTGAATTGGTCAGTAAACCGGTGAGGTTTCTTGCAATGGAATCCATCGTGATTCCGTCTCTGTTGAAGCTAGATTTCTCGATGATGCTTTGCTTACAAGTCTCTTGGTTAGTCAACGCTGCGCTTAGCCACGTGTGGACATCATCGTTCACGTGATTTTTAGGCTTGATGACGATGCGAGACAACATGTCGAGTGTGTCGGCTAGCAGCTCAAGACAGTCGTTGACAGGATCGAGCATGAGGGTTTGAGCTGTACGGTGCGAGACTGTGAGATTGAAGGCGAGAGAGTGAGCTAAGAGAGCGTGGTCCAAGCTGCGTTGGACCGAGTTGAGAAACCCTTCGTTAGAAGAAGTCCAGTGTTTGGTTCTTCTTGATGATGATGAATCGGAGTTTGGTTGTCTTGAGAATTTAGAGAATTTAGAGTTTGATGAATGGGCAAACACTAAAGTATGAAGATACAAGAGGTTTAAGATCAGGAAGAACAATAGTTTGATCCGGAACTTATGATTTGGTAACGAGGATGATGTTGTTGCCATGTTGTGACTTATCTGCAACTTTGATGGTTTGTGTGTAGGAGAGAATTGAAGTGTTATGTGCTTGCTTGTATATATAGATATTGTTTCATAATCAACTAGTACCAGGTGTACTAAGATCCGTTTGAAAAGATGAGGTGGACCAATTTTATAAATTCGAGTTCCAAATGTTGATATATTTGACTTTTATAAATTTGAAGATATGTATTAGACTTTTTAATATATTATCTCGTTTTGATATAGTTTAGAAGAGATTATGAGTGCAAACTCTTTGGTAGAAAAAGAAAAAAATTAATGAGCCATAGTATTATGTGGACAACACATATCATTTCTTAGATTATATGTCTTCCATCAGTATTAAGTTTCTCAGAAATTTTAAATGATAAATTTATTAAAATGATCATTAGATTAGAAAAAAAAAAAAATTTCGTAAATTATAATTTTTTGAATAAATTTGTTTATATTTAGTGCAATGCAAAAAAATGAAGGTAATATGTTGACATATCAACATAGGATTTAATTTTACTTGTAATTTTAACTTTTAATGCATAATAACTCATGTGTAATATCTTTTTAAATATAGAAGAATATTACATCTGATAAGGATTTATAAGATTTTGATCTGTTTTAGTGACGATAATGTATCAAAACGTAAATTCAAATTTGTTATTATGTGTAAGTGAGTTGTAGATGACAAATAAATTAAAATATTGTGCTTATAGATGTTAAATTTGTATATTCAAACTCGGTTACTTAATTAAACAGTTTTAAAAAAATTAATTGTTTAGTTTAATAACAATTCAATGATACTTTCTCTGTTTCAAAATAATTGATGCTTTAAGAAAAAAGTTGTCTCAAATTATTTGATGTTTTTAACTTTGAATACAAAATTTATTAAATATTATGTTTTATGATCATTTGTATTTTGTAGTTTGTTAAATTGTGTTTATATAAGTGATAAAAATGTTTTTATTTAGAAAAATAAAGAATTAAATGTTTTTTTATTCAGTATGCAAAAATTTTAAACATCAATTATTTTGAAACGGAATGAGTACCTTTTTTTTTTTTTTTTTTTAACTCTTTGAATGAGTACTATATTTCTACCAAAGTAACTTGTAAAAAAAAAAAATTTATTTTCCCAGTATCATATAAATTTACGATTCCAACATATTTTTTTCATGCTTATAAAAAAAAATTGGTTGTAAAATCTAGGGTTAATCAGGATTTGACTATTTTGTATGGGCTTGATCTCAGTTTTTTTTGTTTGTTCTCGTTATTACTGCATGACTAAGTTTCAACCAATTATATAGCAAAACGTATAAGGTAATTTATTTCTAAAAATGTATAAAGCTATAAGTCAATAAATCCATTGTGAACCTTTTTTGCATATAAGACAGACACCATCCCTTCCTGTCTGGTAATAATTGATGGCTTTTTGAAAGGTTGATTTCTTTTGTTTCTTACATTCAATGGTTTACAAATATTCATTAACTCATTCTATTTTTCGATAACAATTTACAAATGGTTGCTTTTTGGACATCTAATCGTAAATCGTATAGTAACGCAAACCTAATATAATTTTCATTTTTATTTTCGTAGACTGTTTTTTAATTGAAAAAGACAATAATTAGATACAATGTTTTTTTTTTTGTTGATAACTAGAGGTGATCCGCATTTTTACCACCCGTCTCTCTCTAAGGTGAGTATAGCTATCGAGTAACACATTTACCGGGTTTTCAAATGGATCTAACACATAACACAATTTCGATTGATCAAATGGGAGTGGTTAGATAACTACACATTAATTAAAAACAATGTTTAAAAACGAAACTGGAGTTAAAATGGCAAGACTGGGTATAATGAGGACCATATCTGGAATATCTTCATTATACATTATTTTTTTGTCCATATGAACATTTTTATATTAAAAAAATGCTTACGGTTTCTTTGTTTCATAACACACCGATTCATTTAGCAACAATATAGCGAATAGTGAAATTTATGTAGCATGAGATGTTAACGTTATAACAACTTTTTAAATAAATGTTTCTCCAATTTAATGATTTTATGAATGGACCCCGATATTGTTCTATGCATGAAATGATTTTAATGCAAACCTGTAATTAGACGAAAGCAAAAAACCTTTAATCGGGCCTTAGATGTTGCCACAAATTAGGAATCTTATTCGCACTAATTTTCTCTCTTTAGGGGTAAACCTTATCTAAATTGGGTTTACGATTTTGCGAATTTATACGAGTACATATATAATATACTTTAATTAGAAATTCCTTTTTTCTGTGGTTAATGGTTATAAAACCCTGGAGTGGATTATTTGATTTTATGATCTGATTACAAAATGTTAATGAAAACTGGATGAGAATTTTCAAAAAGTATGTCAAGAAAGATGATTCAAAATAAAAAAAAAATGATTTCATTAGAATACAGATATTGAACTGTTTACCAATATCATATTGATATGTTTGAATCCGAGTTTCAATACGAAAAGAACCGTCTTGCCGTAAACAAAGATTCATTTTTTTGGATTCTATTAGATTGAACTAATGAGTAATTTAGGTTGTAATAATTGAACTAAGAAAAAGACTCACATCTCTAATAGGTAGTTGTTTTTCGTTTACTTAGAACTTTTTGGTTATTATACGAAAATAACCTTATTGATTTATTTATTTTTGGTGAATAGATATTTTTATGGAAATCCTTTTTTTTTTTTTGTATATGAAGTCGTATTAAGCAAGGTGTATGCAAACATAAATAATTAATAAAATATTATTTTGTGGACGTAATGAATTTGATAAAGAACAATAACGAAAAAATATTCCTATTATTTGTTTTCTCTTCATTCTTTTTTCCTTTTCATTCTTATTGTTCTTCTAATGATCATCATTCAGAGTCTTCATATTACTAAATGAACTAAAAATTAAGATTTCTACCTGTTTAATTTAACGATTTATATGCTGATGCAAGCAATAATTTCAAGTTACCTAAAAAGTATTGAGAAAAATTAAGACAAAAATTGCATGGATATATGTTTCCACCCAATGTTCAAAAAATCGCTAGGCGTTAATCGGGCGGCCGGGTTCCGCCTAGCGCCTAACCCAAAAATCAGCGATTAATCAGTGATTAGTTTTTAATATTATTTTATTTATATTAAAAATTAATATATAATGTTAAATATGCATTATTATGTGGAGAAATATGTATTAATAATACTAATATATTGTATTTTAATATTATTTTATTTAATTTATATTGAAAATTAAATATAATTATAAAATTAAAATGGATCCAAATCCAACAAAACTCAATATTTAACATCATATATTAATTTTTTAATATAAATTAATTAAATAATCAGTGATTAATCGCCGATTTTTCTAAAAAGCGGTTGACCGCCGAATTATCCGCACATGCACTAATCGGAACGGTGAGTCTCTGACTTGCGACTAGGCGGCCGCTTTTTAGAACATAGTTTCCACCTAACGGCTAACGCACATGGAAAAATTAATTTAGAATTAATGAGACAAAGTTGCTCAAAAAAAAAATTTTGATGAGACGACTGATATCTTTTTTGTCGAAACCCTTCGATCCTAGAAGATTTAATGGCGCGACGCACGTCACTCGTCGTTGTCACTGCTACTCACCGATTTGGACATGCCGGGAACAAATTAAAGCCGCAACTAAATTGCAATTATTCAAAGAGAACTTGTCGTCCTCATCATTTAGTTTAATTATATATATTTGTTTTATTTCCGAACTTGTATAGTTTAGAATTCGTATCAAATAACTTTTTTAAAAAAGCTTGAAGTCTATATTCTAATTAGGTTATGTTTGAAATGTTTCCTTTGGGGTTCGTTTCTATATTAAAAATCAGTAAACTTAGAATGCAAACATGACCATAAACATAAAAAAAAAAAAAAAACTTTTTAAATAAAGTTGACGTAGTGGACAGGTAATTTACTATGAAAAAAGCAAAGTAATCTACGCATAATGGACGGGTTTGCAAAGGTGACCTAGTATCAATTTCTTTCCTTAAATTGATAGAAGATAGATTTTCTTTTATCTTACATGGGAGAATAAAGAAAACATATTCCATTCATATATATCTATAGAAATATAGACAAACACGTAAATACAATACATATATGAAGATGATTAGCCAACTTAGATTAGTCTACAACTTGGGCCACAAAGATGTCTTTGTCTTTCAGTTGAAATCTGAGCTGGAAAACATGCATGCCACTAAAGATTAAACACATCGATGCTCTATATATACACACATATATATATATATATACATATATATTCATCGATTTATTCAAATCATTTTTTCTTATATTGATCACGGATCAGTGATCCTTTTTTTGCATTATATAACTTTGGTCTATAAATTTCAAGATTAATCTCAATATCGTTTTGAAAATTAATTCCGATCATTAATTAAGACAAACTCTAGGATCGAGTGTATAGTGCACACATGTATTTTTCTAAACAAAAATATTAGAAAAATGCGTTTATGATTTTGGATAAATTAGATAGACCCAAAACAATTGTCTCAAGTCTCAACACCTGGGCGATGATTTATGGAATATCCATGAATCATCGCCCATGTGTTGAGACTTGAAACAATCGTTTTGGATCTATCTAATTTATCCAAAATCATGATCGCATTTTTCTAATATTTTTATTTAGTGATTTGAATCATATTCAAACAAAGAAAACTCTTTTAAAAAGAAAATCACCAAATTAATATTTTAGATTGCAGTTTAGACGCTAGAAATTAAACCAGAACTCGCACAAAGTGCGTAGCATATTTAACAATTTTTTATATATATTTGATAATCCAATTTTCTTATTAAAAATACTTACATGCATGCAAATAAATAAAATATTTATAATTCTGAACCGAACCCATAATATATTGATTTTTTCGGTAGACGGTTCTAAATTAAACAATAGAACCGTATATATATATATATATATATATATATATATATATATATATATTATATACTTCATCCGTTTTAAATTGATGTGTGTTTTATTTTTTCATACATATTGAATAGTATTTATAAATAATTCTAAAGATAAGAAAAATAAATTTCCACACAAATAAATAAAAAAATAGATAAGAACACAATAGAAAGTATAGAGCTAACTATGCATAGAAAATAGAAAACAAATATATTTTTGAAAGAATTTGTTTTAAAAAACAAACATTTTATCAATTAGAAACAGAGAACAAAATATATAAAAAGTTTTGAAATACATAGAAAATGTGATAGATACGTTGAAACAAATTAAAATGGACCCAATATTAATTAGACGATGGTTGTATACTGAAACCAAAGAATTGACTGATTTTGGAGCTACTTGTTGACTTCACATCTACCAATTTTTATAGATTTTAAGTCAATAATTAGAAGAAAAACTAATACACAAATTATTATACAATTTCTGATTGTGGGACTGTGACAAATCAATATCGACACCTTACAATCCATAAGCTTTTCGCCAAATTCGCCAAAAAAGCCAAAGATAACAAAAAAGTATACTCTTATCAGTATTTTGACGGAATGCCAACTACTACTTAATTATTCCTTGTTTTTATTTCATTAACAACTATTGAACTATCAGAGGTATCCGCTTTGGAGGAATCAAAATCCTGGAATGAGCTTAATAACCAGAATACATAAATGTTATTAAACAGAGCATCGGTAACAATATACGAGAGCATTGGTGTCCTCCGACACAAGGATTGATGAATGCAATGTTAATGCGAATTAAAGAAACTCACAACTACACAGTGGTGGCGCATGGTTGGCTCGTAATGAAACTGGGACTGTTCTTCTAATTATTGGCTCGTACTGAAACCTTTACGCGTTCTCCGAACCGCATTACGGCTGAACTCAGAGTCATCATCTGGACTATGCAAAGTGCTCGAGACTTAAGACTCTCCGACATTGTTATAGCATCAGATCTGGCAGCTGCAGTGGATACTATCGTCAAACCTTCATCCTGGCCGCGCTTTAGAACATTTAGTGATTACATCAATAGATTGAGAAGTAACTTTCAACGATGTGAGATTGAGCTGGAAAAACAGAGTTCGAATACAGTTGCTCGGGATATTGCAAAAAGTGTGATGAGAGATGGCCGCTTTCAATCGTATTTGGCTATGGGGTCCAACGTGGCTTCACAATCGTCTTCGTCAAGAGGCAACACAGAGCATCTAGTTATCCTTGTTTTTAAGAGTTGATGCGTTTTATGTTCGATGAGTTTACGCTCTTTTCTTTCTTCATTTTTAAATTATAACAAACTTTTGGTTTTAAAAAATCGTAATGCATTTCAGATGGCAAAAAAAAAAAAAAAAAATACCGCTTCGATCGGATTTTGGATCCCATATATCTGGATAATAGATCGGATTTCGGATCCCGTATATTAGAACTAGGGGTGGAAAGGATCTTTATTAATAGATTCTCAAAGAATATCTCAATATTAAAAAAAAGTAAGAGAGAGAGAAGCGAGAACCTTTGAGATATCCCATTTGACATTTGTCTCTTTCAATTGGTTTATCTTTTGATTTAAAATTAAATTTTAATTATATAAATAAATTATATTAAAGTATTGATATTTTATGGTTGAAAATTGAAATACCCAAAAAGGATTTTAAACCAATGGAAATGTTCTTATACCACTTTTTATCAGTTACTCGTATAATATATTAAAAAAATAGCAGAAAAATAGGTCAATTATTCGTTTTAGATTTTACGTGGTTCCTTGGCATCTCTGACTCAAATTCAGACTTTGTCCGAATAATATTACTTGGGACTCAGGGATCTAGGCGAGGATCACTTCCATTTGCACGACCTCATGAGACGAAAGATTCAATATCTTGAGTTTGATATGGTTTACGAGAGTAGCAGTTTGAAGGTTAAAACATACTTCCTAACTCGGAAAGATTGAAATAAGATTTCAGTTTTTTGTTATCATCACTTCGGTTCCATTAATTAAATTAATCCAATTTTTCTCTAAACCAAATGAGTTAACTGCAAATGTTACAATCTTTTTTCATTGAATTAATTGGTCGTATATTTGATCTATTAACGTCGTAATAATTATAATATGTCTGTCGGTTCTATTCGAATTATTCTCCCTAGTAAAGCTGAAGCTTGGTTATCAAATAAATAAAATTAGAAAAAACTAATGAATTCGATTCAGGGATTGAGATTGATTGATTTGATTCGTTTACAGAAAAGCACGAAAATGAAGGTTTTAGAAGTGTCATTGGCACCTAACGCTTTTGTTATAATTCGTTAATAGAAACGAAAAGTCATTACTCCATAATTATGTAGACATTTCAATATATTAAATTAATAAAGGCAAACAAAAAAAGAAACTAACTAAAACTTCAAAATTTATAGTTATTGGCAATTGGGAAAACGATGTATTTCCACCTCAAATTTATGATATAGTTGTAGATCCACCCGGAGTTTGGACATCGACACAAATCCTCCTAATTTGAAAATTGCAGACGTATTTCCCCTCAATCTGAAACATCGAAACCTATTTACCCATAATCGTCGGTTTGAATGGTTAACAAGCTTAACCAGATACGAAACCAATTTGGTTGATACCATACCGAATTATTACCCAACCCGACCCCAACCAAGTTTGGTAAACACGATCCGACCCAGCACGTTTTTTTTTTTTTGGTAAAAAATCTTCTTCTGCTTCACCCGTTAAGTTCCAAATTTTTGAATCTCAAGAAGCTAAGAAGTTACGAAACACACAAGGACCAGATGTTCCAAATTGTTTAATTAAAAAAAAAAAAATTGGAGGTCGTTGTAAACAAAATTTGTGTTATTCAAAAGACTTCATCAATATTCCAACAATAGATTTTCCTCGATTGACATTGATATGAGCCAGATTTTGTAAACTCAGATACATCCAACAATCTAAGAATCTATCGTTCGTTATACACACATATCCTGTATCTATCTATTTATCTACGGTGAGGCCAAATCGGAGGAGGAAGAGGAGAGACGAGAGAGCTCGTTCATGAGGAAGAGGAGAGACGAGAGAGCTCGTTCATGAGGAAGAGTATGCGAGAGTGGTAATCACGCGCCTGATCCAGAGATTCGGCTTCGAGCTCGGCAAGCTGAGAGCAGAGACGCTCCTCCGCCACCTGCGTCCTCCGCCCCACAACTGCAACATCTTTTTTTCTGTAATCTTCTCTCAAATCTTGAATTTGGACTCTTCACTGCCCATGAAGGTGACTCTCTTCTCTCTCCCTCAATTCCTCTTCCTCCGCCGCCGCCTACGATGAGCCTGGTCTCCTCCGCCGCCTCCGCCGACGATGAGTCTGGTCTCCTCCGCCGTCGACTCTCTCTCCTTCAATCTATCTCTTTATATCAGAATCCTTTTTTTCTGGGTAAGAAAACAATCGATTAATTAGAAACATGTCGTTAAATCAGAATCGATTTACTAGTCCACACTCCATTACCCAACTCAAAATCTCATTCACTCTAAATCCAATTCCAATTAACAAGATTCAATTTTTTCCATAAATTTCGAGAATTCTCCATGGCCACCGTGAATCTAAGCTCATGGGTACATCACTCTCTATCAATCACCAGAGAAGAGAGTAACAACAGTATCGTCACGAAGGAGAAGAAGACAGCCTCAAATTCGATTTCATGTCTTACACGAGTGAGACCGAGCTTCCGACATCGGCGGCGGTGATGAATTAGGCGGCGGACGGTGCTGGTGGGGAAGACGATTCTTCTTCACCCGATTTCCGTGATCATGAGACTCACACTCGTGATCCATGAACAAGATTCGATCCCTGGAACAATAATCGGGTATCTGGGTTTTTTTTTTTGAATGAAAATCGGGTATCTGTTTTAACCCGGTCAAATGTGGTTTATTTCTGTAATAGGGTCATAAACCGGTTTAGTTTCGATTTTAAATGGTTAAATATCATTCAGTAAACAGTAAACCGACCTAAATTATGGTCCATGTGGTTTTACGCTTCAAACTTCTATCATGTGGCTAAATAGGTTTCGATGTTTCAGATTGGGGAGAAATACGTTTACAACTTTCGAATTAGGTGGATCGATGTCGAGGTCCAAACTTCGGGTGGATCTACAACTATATCATCAACTTGAAGTGGAAATACGTCGTTTTCCCTTGGCAATTTGGCATATCATATAAAAAAAGACGCGACACCCATAATAACAACGTACGGTAAAACTTTTATAAATTAATTATGTCGAAATTTTTAAAAATTATTATTTTACAGAGATATTAATTAATAGATAAATTAATTTACAGAAATACATTTTTTTAGTCCATAATATTTTAAAATTTTATTTTATTTGAATTTCCTTATGTTTTATCAATACTGCAAATTTCGTTCAGGGAGATGTTATATCAAAAAATTTAGAAAATGAATCAAACGATACTTGTAAATTTGAAGTTTTGATTAATAATCTCGGTTATTGTAATAGAATAGATGTCAATAGCATACTCGACTATCCATGTGAAAATTATATATGTTCAGAAGTTTAGAAGTTAGAAAAAATTATGGTTACTGTCTTTAATTAATGTTGATGATTTGAAATCAGTTTCGCTTAAGAAAGCGATTATGGCTTCAAAAACTCTTCACAATTTTGGATGCAAATCTTCAAAAACTCTTCATAATTTTTGGATTTATGTCGAAAAACAACACCAAAAATTGTTAATGTAATAAAAAAAATTAGAGAACTCCAACGAGATTCCAATTTTCAGGAAAAACAAAAACAAGCCCATATTTTACTTAATTGCCATAGATATATTTACCTAACATTTTATAATTATTGTTGGGACCATATATTTACATAGAGGTTTTAAAAAATATATTATTTTATCATCTTATCAAATTTTATAAATTTTTACATTGGTTTTATTCGGGACCGAAAAAATTATTATTTTATGGTGATTATTAATTTATTGAGTATTAATTTATAAATTTTTTACTGTATATTATTTTATTATGTGTGGGTTTACATTCTAGAAGTCATTCCGATTGCAAAATAAACTTCTCCAATCAAATGAGCAAAATGTTTTAGGATTGATTTAAAAAAAAAAAATTAAGTGACATTTTCATTTTTTAATGCAGAATTTTAGATACAATTTCAGTTTTAATCTTATTATTAGAATGTAATTAATAAGAGAGAAAATTATGTATTGTATTAATAAAGGGTATAATAGAAGTTTAATATATTTTCTTAATTTGTGTGAAACAATTTTAAACAACTTATAAACTGAATCGAAATGAGTAATAAATAACAGACAAGCAAAATTAGGAAAAGATTAAAAAAAAAAAAAAAATTAAACTTGTAGTCATAGTCGATAAACTGATATAACTGATGTTTTGAATTCGAGCATTAATAGTTTTTTTTTTCTTTTTTTAGTTTACGTATAACACGAAAAAGTCGACATCAGTATTGTCGACTATGTAAAATAATGAAAAAGTCGACAGAAACACACACACAAAATTTCAAAGTGGAACCCGATAACGTAGTAGGGCACACCGTTGTCTTTAAACATATCAAAGAATGTACAACATGAGCTTATAGCTGTTTTTTCTTTCTTTTGATGGGTCCACTGAGCCAATGTAACCTCACCGTGAGGGAACTCCAATCGAACTCCGGTGCAGTGGAGGTTTCAACAGCCATTCGTCCAAAGGCTCTTTCTTGGCATGCAAGAAAATTGTTAAGCTAACATAATATGTTAAGCTTTCTTTAGAGAGCTGTAGATTATTGTTTTAACTTCTTAATTCAAATTATTATAATATATCATAAAACAATAAGTTTATAGATTATTGTGTGACAAAAATCAACAAGCAAAAAAGGGAGAAAATAAACCGTTTATTATACAATCGAATAAATTTAACTTCAAAATTATAGACACAGCTTAATTGGCGATGGCTGAGAGCGAACACAGACTCTAAAGAACGATTCAAAGCAAGATAAGGAAATGTGACAAACATAGAAGATAAATAAGCAAAAAAAAGAAAGAAAAAAACTATGTGCTTTTTTAATATATGCCTCCAATCCCAATCGGAGAACACAAAAACCCCTCCAAAGGGTTCTTGTCTGGAAAAGAAAAAAAGGAAACCGTAAAGGGTTTGGTCTTTTGTTTTGGTCTATTGGATGATGAAAACCCAAAAAAAAAAGAATGATGATGAAATGCAAAACTGGAGATGGCAGAGATTGGTCTCTCTGAGACATGATGAGTAATTGAGAGTCGACCCGACTCACGATAAGCCTCTATTTTTTTAGGATAAAAAGGCTTGTTAAAAAAAATGCAGCCAAATGGATATAGAATGAGAGCATAGATTGGCTTTATTTTCAAGGACTGAGAGCAATGGAGATATCAGGAAGCAACTGTTGTGGAAGACTGTTTCTCCTTTAGAATCTCAGCTCTTCTCTGCTCAGTGTGCTGAGCGACATTGTTTGCAAGACCTTCGTAGTGCGGATCTAGTGTCTGAGTAAGGCTTTGGAACCTGAGCGAGTCTGATGCTTGCATTGCTATATATATATATATATATAAAAAGGGAAATCAGATGATAATACCATGTATAGGTCAATATATACATGACAAATTTGTTGTACCTGTGACTGCATCCATGAAGAGTATGAAAGGATCCACTTCATCAATTGGAGAGTCTAATTCCTCGTCGTCGCTAAAATCATCATCCGAAAAGTCATCATCGTCGCTGTAAGAGCGGAAGTCCTTTGCCTAAAGATAATGCACAGCAGAAGCGACCTCAGTGAGCTACTACTACAAGCACATTTATAGCTTTTCAAGAGAAATCACTTAAAGAGGCTTTAATTTTAGGGGTTGAGAAGACAAACCTGTGCTGCTAACTTGTGGAGTGTACTTCCATCAGTTTCATCTGGATTCTCATCTCCCTCATCATCTTCATCATCTGTCTGAAACTCATCCATGTTGTCGTCATCCCCATCTTCGTCGTCTTCTTCCTCTTCTGCCTTTGCAGCTTCTGTTATACATGTTCATATACGAATATCCGTGAGGGTCTGATATAAGAAAAATTGGACAAAGTGAAAAGGCACTGACCAGCAAGTTGATCCTTGTATGCCACTAAAAGCTCGAGAAGAGCCCTGAATACAGGTGGCAAGACCTCTCCGGGCAATTGACCAGCAGGAAGACTGAGAAGTGATGTCAACCCCAAGATGCAAACTTTCTTATCATGTTCTCTGCATGTGAAGCAAGGAAGATTATTATCTTGAAAGAAATGTGATGAGAAGATAGAAAGATAGAGGTTACACAGATTAGATTCACCCACCTCTTAAAGTTAGCATGTACACCACTCTTCTTCTTTTCTTGCAGCATGTGGAGCCAAATAGTTAAAATCTCTGTTGCGAAACCAAAGCGTTGCAGTATGCCAAGTGCCAAAGGGGCATTGTAGTAAAAGGCATTTGCAATCTGCCCCAAGGATGTCAGAGCAATAAATTCAGCGCTTATTGCCAATCAGAAAATAAAACAACTTCGCTTAACTCAGTGGAAGACAGCTAAACAAAAGCAGCATAACTCTATAAAGCACAATTTAACTGTGCCTATTTTGCTTACCACTTCAATTAGAAGACATTTGAAGGAAGATTTCTCAGCACCTCGTAACCGATCTAACGTGATTCTCAGGTAAGGCTCCACCCATTGATCCACCTGGCCCTTACAAGTCTGAAGCACGATCCCTATAAGCTTCGGAGCTGGCTCAATGTCACTATCATCAATATTTTTGTTCGCCATAAGCTGGAAAGAGAAAGAATTAACACACTAATCAATGCATGTATGTGTACGCCGGGAGGGAAAGACGAGACCATCTACTGTTTCATTTACTTAAGAGTGAACGTATAGTGAGCTTACCACAGAGATCACACTCCAAAGACTCTGCTGGTAATCTGGTTCCTTGCAAGTGAGATAATGCTCAGTCCCCCTGGTTATGTAGTTGTGCAGCGGGACCGATATATCTAATGATATTCAAAAGAACGTTCAAACAATCAGGACAAAACTATGAAAAATGAATGAAACTAAAACAAAACAAAAAGGCAAAATAAACACGGAAATTTTCATACTTGGGAAGAAGTCAATAGCCCAATCCACGAGTGCTTCCATCATTAAAGGCCATAAACTCCACATGTTTATAGATATTGTAGGTGAATAAGTAGTAATATATGAAACGATCTCCAGAACCTCTTCAAACACATCTGGCCATACAAAATATATAAAATGACTCACCATGTTTAGGTCAAGATCTACAAATTACATAAACCCCAATGCATTCGATATACCCCATTCAAAGGAACCCAAGAAATAACTAACAACTCCAAATATGTGGAGTCTTTAAAACATTATGCATACCTTGACCATCAGTTGTCAGCATTTTACGCATTATTGGCAGCAACTGTGGTTCAATCTGACCATAGAGATGAGGAAGACTACTGATAGATTCAAGAATTGTACTGATGGCACGGAGACATCCTACTGCAGCCAATGCACCAGAATCATCAGTTTCATCATCACCGTTGTCAGTGTCGATACACCTCCAGAATGCACTGGCCTGGAGTTTATTAACAAGAACAGGATATAATAGTGCTAAAGCAAAATAACACTCGAAAGGGGACAGAACAGAATATTGTCTTACCAAGTTCTGGCACAAACCCAAAGCATAAGGAGATATCTCCTCCCCAAACTTATACACAATAGTCTCTAAAGTAAAAGCAAGATCTTCGTTTTCAACTTCATTCATTAGCTTGAAAAATTCTGCACAGCACAAGTCCATAACGATTATTTCAGTTGATAAAACCGATGCTAGGTTTTAGCTCTAAAATGAATTGAAATGTGAATAACAATAACTATCAGCAAAATCATTCAAAAAGCCTTACCGTCAAGAAGTTGAGGCAGAACTGGGCGGATCTCATCTAAATCTGCAGGACAGATAAATTTAGTTGAACTTATACTGATCCGTGTTATATACAAAAGATCTGAAGAATGAACAGGACGGGGAAATCTTAAGAAGAGACAGAAACATATTTTTTGTTGGGCCAATACTTACTTTTGCAGGCTTCAATGAATGAACGCAATGCAAAAACTGAATCCACCCGAACAGGAAGTTCTGGATCACGCATTCCAGAGATAACACAATGCAATGCCTTGGAAAAATTGTTTTCGTCTGAGAAATTAATGTGGGCGTACTGCCCTGCAACCCATGCAGCCTACACAGAGGATTAAAAATGTTGGAAAATAAGCTTGATAAGTTACAGTATCCATGAAATTAAAGCAATATGCATGATCCAACATCATTTAACATACACAGGTTGCTTTATCACAGCAACCCTAGACAGATAAGGATGACCAAAAATTCAGTCACAACAACATCTAAGCAAAAATATCCTATACCACAAAAATCATCCTTCGAAAAACTTCACAGGAAAGTGATGAACAAGAACTTCAGTCACAACGACTTCAGAAAGTAGTAAATAGAGAAATTCAAGCATTTGGAGATGGGGAAAATTTTAAACATCAGATAATTAATTGAACAGGAATGGTAGATGTTTGCACCATCTTCAATCACATGCACAAATGATAATGAATAGAGGTATGATTTGCATAACAGAAACGAATGAGAAGGGGGCCTAAACAAGCAAAAGCAGTCACTAAAACCTTGGCTCTAAGATGACCAGCTGGGCTGCTGAATTCAGGAAAAACATGTTGCACTAACATATTCTCCAACTCAGATTTGTAGGGTTCATTTTGCCTCAGTTTATCACAGAGTGTCCCAACAGCAAGCAGAGCACCATCCTTTTGGCGATAGGGCTTTAGTTCTAAAGGTGCTTCATCATATCTAAAACAAAGAAAAAAAAGTAATTATATAATGTCGCAATTATATAATCAGATCCTTTTCTATATTTGTAGATAAAGTTTGAAGGCACCTCTTAAAAATGCCCACGATGAACTGTATAAATTTTGGGAAGTTGTCTTTTCCACGCTTTCTGACCAGCTCAGTCACAAAGTCCATAGATGCAGTCCTGGGACTGTACAAATCTTCAATTATATCTGTAGAACAAGTAATGGTATTGTAAAAAATAGGCATGTTTGAGGATTATCCAAACAAGACGAAGAAGACTTTAAGAACATACCATAACCCTTCCTTACATACTCATGCGGGTCTTCATCCCAAAGCATTTGATCATTATCATTGAAGCACATTAGAGGGAAAATTATATCAAATAGTAGAACATCAAGGTGGGGCTGTAGTAAGTTGTACATGCTGTTCTTCGGGATACTGCAGAGACACAACAAGTCAATACAAAATCTGGTACCCAGAGCATGATAAAGGAATCCAGATACAGATAAAGCCTTGATCAGTTTTCAAGGAAACAATATAAATTGCAACAAGAAAATCTACCCCAAGACTCTCTAAAGATGAAATTCAGTGGTACCAGATGCCGAGTTCATAGGTAAACAAAATTTTGTATTTCTAACTATGGCTCTGAATCTCTGATTACAGTTGTGATAAAAGGTATGAAATACCAGGACCATTCTGAAACCAGAAAAAAATATTATTAACTAAACTCTCCATGAAAGCCAAAAAGATCCATCCCCCGGCACTTCACGTGCAATAATTTAGTCAGTTCAATAGATCCAGAGTACTCATATTCAAAAAAATTTCTAAAGATGATCAAGAGTATATATGCCATAGAGAATATCCGACCTGTTGCTTAGATATTGAAGAATTAGGTTGATGACTCTGTCAGGAAGATATCCACCAATACGAATGGCATTCAACAATTTCAAATGGCACTCTAATATCTTGGCTGCGTAGTTCATCTGAAACATTTGGGCGAAGGCTTTGTTTTCTGGATTCTGAAGTTTCAGATCTCCAAACCTATTACAGGTTTTTTAAACAGTTATTTAAAGGCAAATGAAGAAAAAGTGTCAAGGTTGTAAGTTAATAGACAAGTTTTCATGATCCCGCATACCGGGTGTACAGCCTGTTTAAAATGTGAGCAACCCACTTCTTGGTTTTCCACCATCCCCATGATTTTCTAAGCTCAGGGTCTTCAGGCTGACCTTCTACGGGAACAGGACGTTCCAAAATGTTTAGGAACAGACCCATCCAAGCATTAAATAAGTTTGGATCAAACAATGGTCTCGGAAGCTCTAGCTGTATAGAACAAGGATGAAAGAGATATATAAAAAACTTCACCACATACTCCCTAATATCCTCCTTACAAGAATTACAATCCATCAATTTTTCAATTTTAAGCCAGGAAGCAATGAAGAACGATTCAGAATAAGGATCACAACATGTACAACTTACATAAATACATGACCAGAATATCTTGCATATAAGCTTGATATGGTCTGCCACTTCAAGAGAAGGATTTTCAATATGGACAAGCTTATCGAATATATTCAAAAGATGTGGAAATGTCTCCTCAATTACTCGGTAAATGGGTGCCCTGTCTTCATCTGACTTAAACCTATAACCAGAAAGTGGAAATAAGAGAGAGAAAATTACGAAAGAGATTATTTTATCTAGAAAAACAGAACCTATAGCCCTGATTTTGAATATGATAACTGATAATCTCAACTCTTCGTGGTAGACAGTATCAACAAAGAGATATGTCACTCCAACTAACCTAAATGCACACTTCTTTTCTACTAGTCTACTACTGATAACTGATAAGTATGCCATGCTTGGTAAGTTCAAGAATGGGAACATAAGCAAGAGACGGCTACAGAGATATAAACCCTCTATGACTATCAAAATTGAGCAGACTAGTTACATCTACAAATCACTTGTGCAAAGAAGCCTAAGCATATTTAACAATATGGGAGAGGCCTATATCCAATCTCTGCTTATGACATGAGCTACGAATGAGAAGGCGGAAAATATGAACTACAATTCCTAAGCACATGGTCATTTTGGGACAACCAGATTCATAACATAAGTCAAAGTTCATAAAGCAGACTAACTCGTATTTTGAAGATAGAATCCGCAACACAAATAACGCTCCATAAACTTGTTGATCTTGCAAGTTGTGCTTAACCCAGTCCAGGAGATGGGGCCATTGCTCAGGATAGTCAGCGTAAATTATGGTCTTCAGGCACTCTCCCATTTGAACTCTGCATCATACACACCAAAAACGAGCTAGAATAAGGACCATAAAACAGAGGTAAGATTTCATCTGTATACGTCAGAGTAGAGATTTCCAATCATGTCTGTATATGCATAAATAAATCATGCCATTGCACTTAACATGAACACAAAGGTTGACTGTAATAAAAGGGTATTGTCTAAACGAGTGTACAATAGCTGCTACCTCAATATAGGTGGAAGTTGAGAGACAAATACAAGAATCTGGTCCCTGACAACATTCTTATCACTTGGCAAGATTTTGCTCGGATCACCTGCATAAAAAAAAATGAGATAGATAATACAAGGATTGACTAAGAAGTCTGGATTCAAGAGACTCTCTAACATAAACGAAAAACAAAAAATTACCAGAATGAGGTTCCCAGTGCTTAGCGATGAAATTCTTGAAATGGATACTAGCAGCTTGGCGTACAGCAGGGTCACAGCCACCATCAACAACTATTTGCAAAACCCTTATCAAATGCTGCGGAGTGTGCTGAATCTGCAAGATCGATATTCCAAGCAAAATTAAACCATATAGCATATACAACCGATTGCTTTAACTTCCTGCAGAAAAGTGTTGACCACAGTCTAATCAAGTCAATCTTATTACAAAAAAAAAAAGACATCCATAATCCGAGTTAGGATAAGCCTAGTTCTCCATCAACATATAAGAAATTCGAAGTAAGCAGACGATGGAACAATAACTAGAAGAAGAAGAATTATGTAAACCTGATCAAGGCTCTGCTCAGCGGCTCTACGCTCGTTGGGGTTCGGACTGCAAGCAGCCGCGCCAATGATTACCGCAAGGCTAGACGGATCCATCTACTGAAATCGGGAATTCAGAAACAGATTTTTCGAAAAACAATCTGCAGCTCACGAATTTCCCGGTCGTCTCTCCGGTAGAAATCGAAGAGACGAGAGTCAAAATCAGGAGGAAGGGGAGACGACTACGACGAGAGAGAGAGAGAGGTATAAGAAGAAGGTCTAGGGTTTTATGGATGGTTCGTTCGTCTGGGTAACTAAGTCTCGCACGCGCGTGGTAATAAGTGAAAAAGCACGTGACACCCAGACTTGCCTTGAGCTCTAGTCACCTCTTTTTCTTCACGCCCTTACTAGTTACGGTCGCTTTTTTTTTTTTTTTTTTAATATATAGTGATGAATTATTTTGAGAATAATTTGAGCGAACGTCCATTTATCAGGAATTATATAAGCAATTTCTCGTTTAAATTTGATACTATTCTTATCATTTTGTGTTATTTGTTAGATCTATATTCTATACTATTAAAAAGCCTACGATATCCTAATTTCAAATTTTAAAACATTCTTTTCATGCATAAATATAATGAAATTGTGTGAGAAATAATATTTAAAATCTTAATACATTGTCATATTAAACAAATAGATAATGGATCAAAATGACATTAAACATAACAAACTTCTAATACATTGCCAAGGTCTGCTGTCTCAATGGTTCTCATTTGCCTAATTCAGTTTCCTGTTTCACTTTAGTTTCATCTTTCTTTTTTTGGCCATTTGAAGCTCCTTGCTACTGAAGCATTTGTAATCAAACTCATGTTCCTTTTGGTATTATATATTCACATTTTATCCAAAAAAAAAAACAAACAAACTTCTACTTCTATAGCTCACATGGGCGTGGTCGAATGATAGTGGGCAGATAGGATTGTTCCACCAACGAGGAATCCGGGTTCGATTTCCTCTCTACGCTGGTGCTCGAAACATTTATCACAACCATGTGTGGAAGCTGGCACTGGGCTCCGGCTCAGTTGAAAACATGTGAAAAGGTTTTGTCAGTTGGGCCAACTCACTATAGGCAATAGTCGGAAGGCGCGAAGTCTTACTGGTTTGGTATGTGGTAACCAGTCTCCATCTCTCCAATAGGATGTCGATCGGACTGTCTAGTTTATTAAAAAAAATATATATATATTACTTCTATAAATGCATATCTGTATTAAAAAAAAAAAAATCTTTGTAGTATAATACTCGATAAATAATAGAAACTGTATCAAGATTTGATGTAGTGGGAAAATTTATTAATTAGTTGAGAAATGAGTAATCTTCTGAAATTGGTGGGGGCATCCGACCAAATAGACAACTCACTGATTTCATCTTACGTCAGGGACAGTTCATCAAACGCAAATAATTTATTTATTTTTGAGATTAACAATTTATCATTATTTGGATGGTTACAGTTGGGCCTCGGGAGAAGAGCGGTAAATAGGCCTAGAAGACTTTTGGTGGGCCACATTTCTCCAAAGCTTTTTTTTTCCTCTCAAAAGCTCATTATTATTACTAGTATCTTCATATACGGTAGAAAACATATGGTAGAAAAAACTGTACATAAGCTGTAACACCGTTCAATTTTTTTTTTTCATCTCGATTTTACTAATGAAACCATAGAGAGATACATGTTGTGACAATACAAAAGGCGGCAGAATAACAAGATATTCCCAGGAATAAGGCCTAAACGAAGGAAGCAAAATCCCAACAAAACGAGAAACAAACAGAAGATAAAATATATGATTATGGAATATGACGGCTCTTATCAAAAAAAAAAAAACATGACGGTTTAAAACAAAACATTCATAAGTTCTAAAAATGAAATTATGAACAAGAAAGTTCTCACGATCCTTCTCTAAAAACCGGATAACGTCGGAACTTCACCAAAAAACTAGAGCCTCGCGAAAAACCAAAACAGACAGGAACACCAAAAAATAAAGAAACTGTATAAGGCACTAAACCGAGCTTAAGGCAAACATCAAGTAGTAGCATGTAAAGTATATTATGGAAAAGAAAAGTTAACTGATAGAGTATTTTAATCACTATTATTTTAATCCTTTTTAATAATTATCTACGTGGAAAACACTATTAATTTCTTACCCCATTTAATTTGGAGGAGGATGTACAAGGTCTAAGACTGGCCGTTGGATCTATTCACAATCGTTGACGAACATTAGGTATCGCTATACTTACATGCCTAGTTTTACGACTGTTACCGATTTTGGAGCTGTCCGTTTGGTGTCATTCAACAAATAGTTTGGTTTGATTGGTTTTCAATTAAAATTTAAAAGTCAAACAAATAATATGAACACATAAACTAAATATGATCAAAATAATAGCTAAACAAATTAAATTAACCAGTGAAGTAAAGTTTGATTAGTTTTGGTTCGTTAAGTTAAGAGATTTGTATAAACTAATCGGTCAAGGGAAGATCGTGGCTTAGTTTCGGTTCAATTACTTTGATTTGATTTCCTTCGCTTCAGTTGTTTTTTTTTTTTTTTTTGCCGTCGCCTCTCTCTCTCTATTCTGACAACAAGTTTAACTTCTTTTTTTGTTTGATATCCCTCGACGACTATCCGGTCAGCCCCAGAGGTAGTGTCATACGCCCAACCGATTTTATAATGTTTTCTGACTAATGTCAGGAGTAACTGATTTGCTTAATACCGGACTACATGTTAAATATATGGAGCTTCGGCCCAGATCCAGACTTCCCAACACGAATGTGTTTTTAGTTTCGAGGGCCAGCTTCGAACCTGAATGGAACGCTCTTAACACATTCCGCAGAACGACCTACCACTCAACCATGCCCGGCCAAGTTTCACTTTTTAGCTAACGTTTTTCTTTTTTTTTTTTTAAAGAATTGATCGGTTAGAATCTTTAGACCATTAAGGGTAACTTGAGAATGGTTGTTACACTATATATACACACTAAGAAAATCAGACCGAACAGTCATGAAAGATCTAAACCATCAATTCTATTTCGGTCAACGACTCGAACCACTCAATATAACCAAAACAAACAGTCGTAATATAAACGCGCCCGGTCTACAACTACAACAACACAAGAAAGAAAAAAAGAAAAAAAGACGAACTAACTAACGGACCATGAGCTCCACAGAGACATACGAGCCGCTATTGAGACGGCTTCACTCAGATTCGCAGATCACTGAACGTTCTTCACCGGAGATAGAGGAGTTTCTCGGCCGTCGTAGATCCACGGTGACGCCACGTTGGTGGCTAAGGCTGGCCGTGTGGGAGTCAAAGCTTCTATGGAAGCTCTCTGGAGCCTCCATAGTCGTCTCTG
Source organism: Eutrema yunnanense (assembly GCA_002933935.1). NCBI lineage: Eukaryota > Viridiplantae > Streptophyta > Magnoliopsida > Brassicales > Brassicaceae > Eutrema > Eutrema yunnanense. Next base: position 669,858 of record PKML01009694.1, on the reverse strand, counting down.
TGCTGAATTACATGCTCAGTTTCGTCACCGTTATGTTCACCGGCCATCTCGGCTCTCTTCAACTCGCCGGCGCATCCATCGCCACCGTCGGCATCCAAGGCCTCGCTTACGGTATCATGGTACGCAGAAACATTTCGGTCCATATAATATGTTTGCATGTGCTTTAGAATTTCATACAAAGTAAAAACAGAGTAGAGAGTAACCGACGTCGTTCGAAGTAAAATACTTTACATTCGGTTTTTTGATTCAGGTTTCTCAATTATTCGAACTATTGACCGTTTGTTACGATTTTAATCAGAAATTTGAATTAATTGAAGTTCTGGAACGGTTTAATTAATCTTCATTTCAGATCCGGTTTTGGTCTTTCAGATGCAAAGCATATGTTAGGATATAGTTCGGTTTTTGTATCGTTTATTTTGGTTCGGTTTATCCTTTTTGATCACTCTTAGTTTTTAACTGTTTTTTATTTATCAAATTGACTAGCTGGGAATGGCGAGCGCGGTCCAGACGGTGTGTGGTCAAGCGTACGGCGCGAGACAGTACTCATCAATGGGAATAATCTGCCAACGAGCCATGGTCTTGCACCTCGCAGCTGCAATCCTCCTCACGTTCCTCTACTGGTTTTCGGGTCCGATCCTAAAGGCGATGGGCCAAACCGTAGCCATCGCACGCGAGGGTCAGATATTTGCACGTGGGATGATTCCACAGATTTACGCTTTCGCCCTTGCTTGCCCTATGCAGAGGTTTCTCCAGGCTCAGAACGTAGTGAACCCTTTGGCTTACATGTCTTTAGGAGTTTTCTTGCTCCACACGTTACTCACGTGGCTGGTAACCAACGTGCTGGATTTCGGCTTGCTCGGTGCGGCTCTGGTTCTGAGTTTCTCGTGGTGGCTGCTCGTGGCTGTGAATGGTCTGTATATCGTGATGAGCCCGAGTTGTAAGGAGACTTGGACAGGGTTTTCCGCTAGGGCTTTTAGAGGGATTTGGCCTTACTTCAAGCTCACGGTAGCTTCAGCAGTCATGCTATGGTAAATGTCTCTAATCTAAACACAAATCTGTTAGAATTGACGGGTTAAATATCTGGTTTAAAGAAAGCTGATACCAATTTGAAATGAAAAAAATCTGCAGTTTGGAGATATGGTACAACCAAGGGCTAGTGATTATCTCCGGTTTACTCACCAATCCCACAATTTCTCTAGACGCGATTTCGATTTGGTACTATTTTAAACCGAGACTTATCATATACCGATGAATCGCAACGGTTATGTATTAAGCCGGTTTAGTAATTTTGCAGCATGTATTATTTGAATTGGGATATGCAGTTCATGCTTGGTCTAAGTGCAGCAATCAGGTAACAAAACAAAAAAAAACAGCATGCAGTTTTTAATTTAAATTCTCCATTTGCAAAAACCGTGCCGTTTATTTTTTTTTGGTTTCTGTTTTAGTGTCCGAGTGAGCAATGAGCTAGGAGCGGGAAATCCACGAGTGGCTAAGTTATCAGTGGTAATGGTCAACATCACGACGGTTCTCATCAGCTTATTCCTCTGTATCGTGGTGCTCGTGTTCCGCGTCGGCCTTAGCAAAGCCTTCACCAGCGACGCAGAGGTTATAGCCGCAGTCTCTGACCTCTTTCCTCTCCTCGCCGTTTCCATTTTCTTAAACGGAATCCAGCCAATTCTCTCTGGTAAAACACACACAAAAGAGACTTTTTTGTAGATTAGAGTTTGTTGATTGATCCTTGTTCTTTGGATTAATCTTTGTGACATTTGAAAAAAAGGGGTCGCTATTGGAAGTGGGTGGCAAGCAGTGGTGGCTTATGTGAATCTTGTTACTTACTACGTCATTGGTCTTCCTATTGGCTGTGTTCTTGGCTTCAAAACAAGTCTTGGAGTTGCAGTATAATCTCTCTTACTCTCTCTCTTCCTATGTATATTATGTATTGACATATTGTATCATAAGATTTGGGAGATATTTCATTATAGGGGATCTGGTGGGGGATGATTGCAGGAGTCATACTTCAAACCATAACTTTGATTGTTCTTACACTTAGAACTAACTGGACTTCCGAGGTAAAACAGTCACCAATCTCTCTCTCTCTGTTTTTGTAGTCCAAAGTTCTTACCTTTACTCTGCATCTGTTGCAGGTGGAAAATGCAGCTCATAGGTTAAAAGCTTCGGCAAATGAGAATCAAGAGATGGCTACCGAAGGAGTCTAAGATAACAGCAACAGAAACACTGTTCTTTCTCCTCTCTTTTGTTGGCAAGAGATATGAAATAATTAACCTTTTGTTTCTTAGGATTCAGTAACACATTTCATTTCGTTAACTAGAGACAAAAAGAATGGACAAACTACTTAGTCCCCTTGTGCAAAATCTTTCTTTTGGCTTTAGATGATTACAAAAATCAAACTTTCTCGTAGTTTTCATAAGCCCACAAGTTCTTCCGTCTGTGAGCTAACATAAGCCAAAGACCCTTCCTGCGTTTTATCATACAAAACAGTTTTTCGTGCATCAATCCAGAGAATTCTTGCTGGCGATATGTCTGCATTGAATCTTGCTAAAACCGTGGCAACATTCCGCAGCCAGCGCATTGGCATGGTTCAAACCATCGTAATCTTCTAATTTCTTGGCACAAACCTGCGTTACATTTGTATGTATGTTACCACATTATTGTTTTGGTCATGGTCGTTCTAACTTGTTAAACTCTTATCCTTTCCTTAAAGGATCAATACTTCTTTTGCTACAATGCCATTGTTGATGAATTAGAAGATCTAACCGCGGGGACAAATGCTGGAACACGTTCATAAAGGTACACAATTTAGAAAAGCAAAGGCTGAGTGGGCTTAGTGTATAAAAATTTGCTTACACTACTCTTATCTTATCTATCTTTTGATCCAGCTGAATGGTACATTGTCTTGTGGGCTTCTGCATAGAAGGGTTAAAGAGGAAAATGGTTTCTACCCAAATCATCTTCGTAATCTGACTATGGAGAAACCGGTGTGGATGGATCATCTTGTAGTGTTTCTTGTGAAAACGAGTCTTTTCGATTTCTGTAAATTTCCAGATGTGATGAAAAGTTGTTTTTATTCTTCCTTCTAACTTTTGCTGTGAGAATGCTTGACTAAAGAAGCAAATGAATTTGCCGATGCAAGATTGTTAAAAGACTCTGTGTGTTTTGCATCGGCTCTGCAGTGACTGCACAAGGTGATCCAGGGAGAATTAATCTAATCGAGGTGCTACAGCTGTTGCGAAGTCTCAAATGTAGGGTGTCAAAATGGATAGGTCAATTTATAATGGGTAATTGGTTATATGGTTGACCCGTTGGACTCATTATCATGATTTTATTATGACATCATGGTGACTTCATTTCATTATGACATTATCATGACTTTATTATGACATTATAACAATATTACTACTATCATAACATCATTTTCCTGCCAAAAACGCTATTTTATTTTTTCCTGCCAAAAATGCAATTTCACATTTCTTGCCAAAAACGCAATTCACATTTTCCTGCAAAAAACGCAATTTCATATTTTCCCGCCAAAAACGCGATTCCGCTTTTTCCGGCCAAAAACACAATTCCGCATTTTCTGGCAAAAAACGCGATTTCACATTTTCCCTCCAAAAACGCGATTTCATATTTTCCCGCAAAAACGCGATTTCACGTTTTCCCGGCAAAAATGCGATTCCGCGTTTTTCCGCCAAAAATACGATTTCACATTTTCCCGCCAAAAAACGTGATATCACATTTTCCCGCCAAAAAACGCGATATCAAATTTTCTCGCCAAAAACGTGATTCCGCGTTTTCCCGCCAAAAATCTGATTACACATTTTCCCGCTACGCGCTTTCACATTTTTCTACCAAAAACGCGATTTCGCGTATTCCCGCCAAAAACACGTTTCCGAGTTATCCCGCCAAAAACGTGATTCCACGTTTTCCCGCCAAAAAACGTTATTCCGTGTTTTCCCGCCAAAAACACAATTATGTATTAGCCTGCCAAAAACGTCATTCCTCGTTTCCCGCCAAAACGTTATTCCGTATTTCCTCGCCCAAACTCGATTTCACATTTTCCTACCAAAAATGCGATTTCGTGTTTTTCCGCCAAAAACGCATTTCCAAGTTTTTTCCGCCAAAAACGCAATTACGCGTTTTCCCGCCAAAAAACGTTATTCTGTGTTTTCTCGGCAAAAACACAATTATGTATTAGCCTGCCAAAAACGTCATTCCTCGTTTCCCGCCAAAACGTTATTCCGTATTTCCTCGCCAAAAACCTAATTTCACATTGGGCTTTAAATATATGGTTCGACGAATTAATGATCAATTCACAATAATTAAAGAAAATTTGTCTATTCATAATATAAGTAAAACATAATATTATTCACCATTTTTTATTTTTTCATTCAAAATTATTAATGATATTTATTTAAATAATTTTTTTGTGATGGGTTCATGTTGACACCCCTACTCAAATCCACGTTAAAAAATAATAGAATAAAAGAAAACAATCCAAAGAATCCGCTAACGAAAAGATTAGTAAACACATGCAATTCCAAACCTAAAATGGCATCATATCTATAAAAATATAATTAGGTCAAACTCTTCTACTTAATAAACGAGCTGAACAAATAAATCAACATGGCCCAATAACTAACATAGCCGATTAGCATATTTTTTGGAGTTTTTTTGTTTCAAATATATTTTTTTGTTCATTAAGGGCAATAGGATAATTCAACACCCCAACTTTTAACCGGAGGCCAACTTACTTCGTATTTAATATATATACTAGGTGACTCGTCCGCACCTTACGCGGACATAAGATTTTTGAATATGATGTATAAATTATATGTTTGTAATAAAGTCTCTAAATTTTTTAAGTAAAAGGGAATATATCCAAATTTTTCTAGTAATTGATTATTTTTAAAATAAATATATACAAATATATCCAAATTTTGAATATATTAATTTTACTGTAAAAATATGATTTTTTTTTAATATACAAATATATATTCGGTTGTAAATAATTAATTATTATAAAAATAAATGTATACAAAATATCCAAATTTTTGAACATATGAATGAATTATATTCAAGTTTTTAATTATTGAATTTTTCATTTTTGTGAATAAATTAATAAATATCCTGATTTTCATTTTTAACTTTTTAATTTTTTTTAATTATAAATATATAAAGGATATATATCCCATTTTCAATGATTATTTATCATATTTAAAAAAAAACAAAATTTTAACTTATAAAAAAAAATAAATATGTTGGAGATGACATGATATATCAAATTTTTTTGATATCTTTATATAAAGGATATATATCTGAGTATTTGATTATTTTATTTTTCATTTTATGAATTTTTTAGTTTTTAGTAAATTATGTTTTTTATAAAATAAAGAAATGTGGGGTGAATATGATGTCTAAATTTTNGGTTAGAATCTAGTAAGGATATTAAAACCTAAACACTTTCTTCACTAAGGATATTTCTCGAAACACCAATTATTTTGTAAAAAAAATTAGAAAATAGAAAATCTCGGAAAAAATATTAAATTATACTAGATTTTAAGTTGGAAGTATCAAACGAAATTGTTTAAATTCTGTTAAATTTTTTGATTTTAACTTAAATAATAATAATATCAAAAAAATATATAATCTACAAAAAAAAAGAGAAAATTTGAGAAAATGTCTTCACATGAGTTTATATTTTGAAAACTACACCATTTTTAATTTTTTTTTATAACTACACTTATTTAAAAGTTAAATGACCAAATTAACCTAAATAACAATTATACTAATTTTGATATTTAAATCATGAATTTTATTCAAATAAATACTAAAATATATTTACAGATCTACACAAGATAATATCTAATTTGTTTTTTATTTATTTTATTTTATTATTCTAATAATAAACTAATTTAAACTATATTTTAATATCAACGATTTCTCAGAATCGGAGGTTCGCCGGAGAAATTTCAACAAGTACGCCTCAGTTTTTTTGAGCCCACGATAGAAACTCCCAAACATGAATCTGATCTCTAATTAGACAATAAAAGAGAAGGGCATNGCGGGTTCGAATCCCTACTCATTTTATCATGTTTTTGTTTTTGAATGGATTTATCTTATTTGACTAATAATTCGGAATGAAAAAAAAAATATTTTACAAAAACGATTTCTGTTTTTCCTTTTCTAGATTACGTATATTCAAAGAAAATCTGTCTTTTTTTTTGTTTTAATATGAAAAGGATATTTTCCTTATCCGTAAAAGTCAATCTTTTTAAAATGGAATGATAGAGTCGTATCTATGTCAATCGAATTATAAAAAATGACAATATCAAGTTTTGAATAATCAAAAAGGAATATTCGGTGTATAATCAAAAAGGAATATTCGGTGATATAGAGAATTATCATAACCCAAAAAAAAAAAAAACACGCCTAAACCCTACATCACTTTTAGTATAAATAGTTGGTGTCTCTCTCATATTGGTCACATGTTTTTTTTTACGTTTTTGATCTAGGGTTTTTTCATGATACGAGCCTCTTTCGTTTTATATGCCCTTTATTCTTTTGTTTAATTTATGTTTAGTGCATTTGCTTTAGGTTTAATTTCTATTAACGTTCTTGATTGCTTTCTTTTATATGTTTTTGCTCTTTTGATAATTATGTGTTCTCTGTATTGTTCTTAGCTCTCGGGTTTCGTTATTGGTCATCACCGCGTCATCATGGTACGTTTCTAATTCTTTTGTTTGTTTTGTGTGTTCTTTTTTTATTGGTGAGTAAACTTGCAAGCATCTGTTTTGTAGATCCACGGTTTGCTTCAAGATTTTCCAAAGGTGATTCACGTAACTATTTTTCTTTTTGTTAGTGTGTTTGTTTTCTTTCAGTTTATCTCTTTTGTACCGAGACTGTCTTATTAAAAGAAGAAGAAACAAATTGTGTATCAGGATTGGCTTCTCCAGCAAGCTGGCGATTGTCGCTGCTACCGGAACCGGAACCATACCGGCTAATTTCTCATCTCTTAGATTCTCTCTCCAAAGCAGCGGATCGACTCTCTCTGCGCCGTCGTCGAAAGCGGTGCCTCTCTACGGCGGCCTCGGACTTAGCCATCACCACCATCAGTACGAGGAACAAGGAGGCGCGTTTGGGGTTCACACACCGCCGCTTTTAGGGTTTCATCACCATCTCTAACAACAACACCATCATCAGAATCATAATCAGAGGTTAGATCAAGCTCCGGCGGAAACAATTCCAGGAACCGACGGTGAGAATTTCTCGAGAAAACGGTGTAGATCGGTTGATTTGTCTAAGGAAAACGATGATCGGAAACAGAATGAGAACAAATCCTTGAAGGAATCCGAATTTCCGGCTACTTCTGCGGCGGCGCTGATGTGGGCGATTGCTCCGACGAGTAGGTCCACCGGTGGAAACACCTTTTGGATGCTTCCTGTACCAACAACCGCCGGTAATCAACCCACAGTTATGGAGAGCAGCAGCAACATCAACCGTGCCCACATGTGGCCATTCGTAAACTCTGCCGGAGCTGGAGCCGGAGTTGCGACTCATTCTATGGCGGGAACGGGGTTTAGTTTTCCGATTGATCAGTACAGAGGAAGTCCACTCCAATTAGGTTCCTTCTTAGCTCAGCCGCAGCAACCTATGCCGTACTCGAATCTTGGGATGTTAGCTGCTGTAAACGCGGCTTATTTGAGAGGTGGAAACGCGAACGCAAACGCGGAACAATTCAACAATGCGGTGGAACATCAAGAGAAGCAGCAACCGCAACAGAGCGATTCGGATGATGATAGTAGAGATGGCTATTCAAATAGCGAGGACTGATGTAATAGTGATGAAAATTTTGTTTTAAGCCTTTCTAGCGGTTTGGTTGATTGTTTGTTGTGAGGTTTGAGTCCAAATGGACTTCGTTGGAAGAGAATGTTTTCATTGTATAGGAGGAATGATAGGTCCCGTGATTTATTTTCTATTTTGATTTCTCAGTTTTCATTGTTGGTTTTCTCATATTTTGTATGATTTATTTTGCATTCTTAAAAAAAAAAAAACAGATTCTGCGATATTTGTACTTAATTTCAATTCCTATGTGTTTTCCTCTATTTTTGAACTTCAGAAATCTATTATATTATTTGTGAAGTGATTTGAGCTGTGGTTCAAAATTCACTTTTTGTGTTGTCTTGATTAATGAAAACGATATAATCTGATTGGTTGGTGAGAATAATCGATTCTGTTTGGTTAGTCCATAATTAAATAAGGTAATTAATTTCATGAAAAAAGAGGTATGGATCAGAGTTGGACCTGAAAAGGAAGCGGCCCAAACCAGTTTTGTTGGTCTAAAATATAAAATATAATATATACATAACGGCCGATTGTTTTCCCAAAAAATATGTGGTGAATGTGTTGGTTTGAGATCTAAATTTAGTTCTCACATGTGGCAGGTTCGAATCCCCCAATTCTTTTAGTTTTTTTTTGGTTACCCCGTTATTGATTTAATTATTTGAGCCAAAAATAGATTTTATCCGAAATGGAAGTTTTCTTAATATAAAATAAATGAATCTTTGGAAAATGAAATGATAAAATCGAATCTATGTTTATCGCGTTATAATTGTCCTTCCCTAATTCGTGTGTTTAATTTAATTAATCCGGATTTAAAAATGGATTTATACGAATAAAAAGCGGAAATATGACATATTTGTTTCGTTATAATCCGAAAAGGAAGATTTCCTCATCGCAAATAATTAAGATTTTTTTATAAAAAAGATTTATATGATTAAAAAGTGGAAATATAACATATTTGTTTCGTTGTAATCAAAAACGGAAGTTTTCCTCATCGCAAATAATTAAGTTTTTTTTAAAAAAGGGATTTATACGATTAAAAAGTAGAAATATGACATATTTGTTTCGTTGTAATCCAAAACGGGAAGTTTTCCTCATCACAAATAATTAAATATATTTAATTAATAGAAAGATAATATCGAATATGTGTTTATCGGGTTATATAAAAAAGAGAAACGCGTTTATTGTAATCAGAAATAAACATTCCATTATGATGATAATTATCGCTATATAAAAAAGAGGCATAAATCCCCTCAACCCTAGATCGTTTTTCTTATAAATACTTTGCGTCTCTTTTCATAATCGTCATGTTCTTTTTTTTCATTTACTTTTCTTTGCTAGGGTTTAGTCAATTTTTTATTCTTCGATAGTTTCGTCTAGCATGCGTTTTAATGGTGTTGATTTGTAGTTCTCATTTTATCATTCTGTTTTCTCATGTCACAACGATCATTGTTTGAAGGCAAGTCGATATAATCGGTAATTTACACTTCTAATTCTGGAGAAAACCGTGTTGTGCATCATTACGACTCTGTCGAGGTAAGTGTTTCGTGTCTGTCGAGGTATGTGTTTCGTGTCTATCATGTGAATTTGTGTGGTTTTCTTTTTTTCTATTTCTGATTTGCTATAAGTTTGTAGCCCTTCTCTGAGTTTCAAAAAATAAAACCACCAATATCGTTTGATATTTGATTTTAAGTTTCAAATATTGCTGATAAGGTTAGAATTATTGATAATCGATTCTTGGGTTTCTTCAAATTGGTATCAAAATTTGAAGAATTTTTATCTGATTTATATATGTTAGTGATCTCTTGCAAATGTTTGTGTTCGTGAAGGTGGGACCAGAGATTTGTCTCTTGAAGACTCATGATGATATTATGCCTGATTTCACCTCTGACTTTGGCTCTAAATTCTGTGCGGTAATCACCAAAAAAGAGGCATAAATCCCCTCAACCCTAGACATTTTCTTCTCTCTTTTTCGTTATTGATTATGCAATGCATATTGTTCTGCGATTCTAACTGTTCGGTTATGTTTTTTATTTGTTTGTGTAGGTTGCTCTGCCTCTTTTGGATATTTGTCCGATTTATGCATCGTTGCTCCTCTGTCAAGGTATATGTTTTTTTTATGATTCACGTTTGCGAGTTTTAGTGTTTTGTGTTTGCATAAGTTTTTCAGTCTCTTTGTGATTTTTGTTTTTTCGTATGTTGTCATCACCTATCTTTGGTTTTGGAATTTTATTAGGGTGGTCGTGGTGTGGTTCTGGATTGTTTTGGAGGCTTGCTTTTGTTGGTTTGGTTCCTTTGACCTTTACCTTATAATTTGGTTTTCTATGTTGTCCCTTATCTCCTTTTTGTGATTTTCTTCTCGGTTTTTCGTTGTTGTTTATGCATTGCATATTGCTATGCAATTCTAATTCTTCGGGTTTTTTTTTCTGTGTAGTGATTGTTACCCCCCGTTTGTTTTTTTATAAAATTTTCAAATTCGGTAATAATGTTCTTCTTTTTTGTGTTGTTGTTTATGCATTGTTCGTTGTTCTGCATTACTAAGATCAAATAATTGTGTTGCTTTGTTGGTGTAGGTGGGTCTAACTCTTGGGATATTTGCTCGGTGTCTCCATCTTTCCTACTCTAGCGAGGTATCAGCTTCTTGGCTCTCACGTTTGCGGCTTTGTATTTTTTTTTTTGCGTTTGTATTGTTCTGCTTTTATTGATGTTATTATTTTGGATCATGTGGCATTGTTTCTCATCTTTCCCTTTTGTGATTTCTTTTTGTGATTTTTTTTTTCTTTTCTTTTGATTTCTAAATTCGTAGATAGTGTTCTTCGATCGTGTGTTGTTGTTTATGCATTGTTCGTTGTTCTTCGTTTAATGTAATGATGATCGAACGACTCTAATCTTTCTCGGAACAGGCTGCTATGGTGCACTCCCCGATTTCAGATGCTTACTCCAGCCGTCAGATCCTCCTTGCCATGTCTGTTCTCAGTCCCTCTCTTTACTACATCTCCTGAACCCAAATTACATGTAAATTGTCTCTTTCCAACAGCGGTAAAACCTTATTTTCAACCAAAAAAGTTTCAATTGATGGTTCTAACAAACCCCTTTTGATCTTCTCTGATCCATTCTTGATGCTCTGATTTTGGCAGATGCAATACATCACTCTTGATTGATTATTGCTGCAAGGAAGAAGATGGTAGACATTATTACATACTTATTGATGTTTAGAAGAGTTTTCGAGAGCAAGTCCTTCGTTGGTTTACATGCTACAAGATTCCCCGAATCGATTCTGTTAAGCCATACAAGTGTTGATTTCTTTTGAACAAAGCCATACAAGTGTTGCAAGTTGCAGCATAAGTAATTAATTCTCAAGCAAACTTTCTTTTGATGCCAAGATTCAGGGTTTTTCTTGAACCATGGTCTGAACCAGTTTTGACTGCCGGACAAAACGGTGGAAGAAAAAAGAAGAAGAAATTTGGGATTTCTTTCAAGCCAAGGCGAGAGACAAGACCTCAATAGGTTAAACTAAGCAAATGATCTCTCTTCAAAAATGTATCTACGCTCCTTATTGGGTTGTTTAGTATTGGCTTAGTTTTTCATTTAAAGGGTTGATATTAATGACTGCAGGTTCAATTAATAATTTTGTTTTGTTGTTTCTTTATGAGATTAAAACTCAATACGGATCGATTTGTAATTGGGACCCATAAAAGATACATCAACCTGTAACATGAAACTGAAATGAATCCAGACGAAATACTAATAA
>PKML01009694.1:578812-657771 GCA_002933935.1 Eutrema yunnanense | reverse complement strand
TATATATATATATATATATATTTTTTTTTTCTTAAACTAGAGTATCCAAATATTTTTTAGGTTCAAGAATAATTTCCAACGGTCTAACAATCGAGATATACGTCAACAATTTGCTGATTTAAACGTGGAAAAATGACCAAAACAACTCGAATCCAGGTGAGGAATGACACATATCCACTCCTTTCTACTGAGCCAAGACAACTTGGTTAAAAGTATTCGTATATTTATAATTGTAATTTTAGATAGTTCGGTTATCTCTAGTAATAATCGAATTAAACGAGAAAACTATCAAAGAAGATCCAATTAACGAATCAGAATTCAGTGATTTATATAAATTTTTTTCAGATTTGGTAAAAAAGAAAAAAAAAAAAAGCGCAAGATTTTTACAATTTTGTATATTTTAAGTGACAAAAACAATTATTTTCCAAATAAAATTGTATTGATAATTTAATTAATATATGTTATTTTAATTTTAATATAATGCATAAAAACCAAATAAACAAACGGACCGAATGGTCCGCACTTTATCCACTACTATTATCAAGCGGATAGAATTTTTAAGCAGAACAAAATTTTCTTTTGTTAAATTGAGCCGTCTACGGTCCAACAATTTTTTAAATATATTTTCACAATTTGAAACGTCTTTTAAAAAACCATGATGAATGGGAGGTGTAATGACGTTCGTTCTGCTCCGTCTTTTGTCCGCTCTCCCTCCCACACTCCCATTCAAAGCCTATGTATTGACATATTGTATCATAAGATTTGGAAGATATTTAATTATAGGGGATCTGGTGGGGAATGATTGCAGGAGTCATACTTCAAACCATAACTTTGATTGTTCTTACACTTAGAAGTTAGAACTAACTGGACTTCCGAGGTAAAACAGTCACCAATCTCTCTCTCTCTCTCTCTCTCTCTCTGTTTTTGTAGTCCAAAGTTCTTACCTTTACTCTACATCTGTTGCAGGTGGAAAATGCAGCTCATAGGTTAAAAGCTTCGGCAAATGAGAATCAAGAGATGGCTACCGAAGGAGTCTAAGATAACAGCAACAGAAACTCTGTTATTTCTCCTCTCTTTTGTTGACAAGAGATATGAAATAATTAACCTTTTGTTTCTTAGGATTCAGTAACACATTTCATTTCGTTAACTACAGACAAAAAGAATGGACAAACAACTTAGTCCCCTTCTGCAAAATCGTTCTTTTGGCTTTAGATGATTACAAAAATCAAACTTTATCGTAGTTTTCATAAGCCCACAAGTTCTTCCGTCTGTATGAGCAATCAGATTCTACCAAGATCAAAGACAGGCAGATTCAAAGGCAGCTGACAAGTCAACAAACGTCCTAGATTCCTAGATTTTAGAAGTAAGATTTATGAAATTCTATTAATCAAAGTAAAAAACACAAATCCAGATCTTGTTTCCAGTCGTGCAATCTCAGCGGTCAGATTCAGTAAGCAATAATTGTTTGACAATGAACTGAATTTATTACCCTGTTTCAAGCCGAGCTTGTTCTTCGAAATAAGAGATAATCATGGAAAACAGTGATAAAACAAAGTACAAATCATCTTGCGCAAATTGACTTTTTGCTCAGCAACTTCCGTATATATATATATTTTTTTATCTTCTTCTCCCTCTTTTTTTTATACTAATTAGTATTTTTTTAATTAAGAAATCGTTTACAAAAAACAAACAAACTAGAGTTTGCTTTGTTTGATAATTCAAACACCCAAAATATAATATTAAAGGTAACTTTCCATGATTGTAATTGACATTTTTCTCTTTTTTTGGGGATTTTTTTTTAATCTCCTTCTCCCTCTTTTTCTGATACTAATTTTTGCATACATTAATATTTTTAATTTAGAAAAATCGTTCACAAAAAAAAAACAAATTAGAGTTTGCTTTGTTGATAATTCAAACCATCCAAAATATAATATTAAAGGTAACTTTCCATTATTGTAATTGACATTTTTCTCCTTTTTGGGTTTTTTTTTTGTTTTTTTTTTATCTTTCTTCTTCCTCTTTTTCTGATACTAATTTTTAATTTTTATTATTCTCCATCTTAAATAGAAGGGAAACCCCTAAAATCTGAATCGGAGACTCCGATATATATCTCTGTTCGACGTCACCATTAGTTCGTCTTTAGCCTCAATTTCATATGATTGGTAACGCATGCGAGAAAGGTAGAACCTTCAGTTCAATCGGAAAAAGAAAAGGTTGAAGCTTTAGTTTCAATACCCTCTTTTAGTTTTATTTGTGGAACATCATTGTTAATTGTAATTGTGGGATGTGAATTTTCTCTCATCTCTGTTCTCCATGGTATGTTCTTTTGAGCTTCCACTAGGTTATAGATAGATTACGTTTGATGAAACTGTTGTAGTTTACCGCTAATCGTTTTTTGGTGTTACTCGAGCTCGAATCTTCCATTAATTCAATTCAAAACGGGGACCTTTAATTCAATCGGAAAAAGAAAAGGTTGAAGCTTTTTTGTGTGGAACATCATTGGTTAATTGTAATTGTGAGATGTGGATCTTCTCTGTTCTCCATGGTTTCCTCTGCTTCTTACAAGTGCTCAAAGTGTTCTTTCGGGCTTCCACTAGGTTATAGATAGATTGAGTTTCATGAATTTTTTGAAGTTTACCACTAGTCGGTGTCTGGTGGTAGTCGAGCTCGAATCTTCCATTGTTTCAATTCAAAAAGGGGAAAAAGCTTGAACCTTTAGCTTATGTAACCTTGTTAAAGTAACCTCGTTAATCCAGCTTCGTTGCGTGCTCAAATCTTTGTAATTGTGAAAACTGGATCTTTTGGTTTGCGGAACGTCTCTGGTCTTTGTTCCCTCAACATTCAGACAATTTTGAGTTTTCACTAGTTTATAGAAATATATCCAATTTTTTTTGTGGGTGTATTTTCGTTAATCCAGCAGTTGAATCATTCTGAGCTCACTTCATGTTTCAGGCACTTTTAAGGAAGAGTTTGGTTCTGTCTGTATGGATGCTTGCAAGTTAGACACTGGCTTCAGAGATGCAATCAGCTTGCTCCCTCAAGAGGTTCTGGGCGACATCTTGTCCTTAGTTCCAACCAAACTGGCTGCTTCAACATCTGTTCTCTCAAAAAGGTGGAGGAATGTGTTTGCATTGGAGCATAATCTCGATTTTGATGATTGTGACTTGCTGCAACCGGAAGAGTGTAAACAAGAGTGGGATGTGATCCGGCAGAGCTTCAGAAATTTTGTGGATAGAACACTCGATTTGCAATGCGGTTCTCCTATCAAGAAATTCTCTCTAAAATGTTACATCGACGAGGCCAGCGAGATGGCTGATGTGGGACGCTGGATATGTAATGCTGTAGAGCGTGGTGTTTTGGAAGTGGACCTAAGTCTAAAGAGGACTCCCTATACACTCTTACTGCCTTCTGAGCTCTTCACGAGCAAGACGCTGGTTAAGCTGACACTGGGAACACAATTCTCTCTTGGAAAGCTTCCTCCAGATGTGTCTCTTCCAGCGCTTAAGAGTCTCTTCATCGATACAATCTTTTTTGAATATGAAGATCTGTGTTATGTGTTGCTTCGTGGTTGTCCAGTGCTCGAGGAGTTATTTGTACGTCACGAGGAGTTTGTAGGTATCCCATACTGCATATCAAGTCGGACCATCAAGAAACTATCAGTTCACTACGAATGTGAGTCTGAGATTGATTTTATGGGTGGTATGTCATTTGACGCCCCAAGTCTTGTCTCCCTCGAATACTCCGATTATGCCTTAGACGAGTACAGACAAGTTAACTTGGAGTCCTTAGTCGAAGCTAGGCTGGATCTTCGTTATTCTGAAAAGATCCAGAGGCCGGATCTTACGGGTCTCATTATAGGGATAAGCAACGTCGAGACCCTGCATCTTTCTCCCGGTTCTGCTGATGTAAGTTTGCCTCTTTCTTTCTTTAAAACTTTATCAGAGCTTTGGACACTTTTGAAGTGTGTGGATGTGTTTCAGGTGATTTCTCTGTGTTGTGAATATCATGGACTACTTCTACCGGTGTTCAACAATCTGGTAAGCTTATCTTTTGGGGGTAACAATGAACGAGGTTGGAAACTGCTGCCGCATCTGCTTGAGCAGTCTCCAAAGCTTGAAACTCTATTCATCCAGGTATATATATATATATATCATAACCAAAACCCTCTGAACGAATATGTCTATAGAGAGAGAGAGAGAGAGAGAGAGAGACGTCGTTGATCCTTTTCATGGACCTTCTTGATGCTTCTCCAGGGTCTGGATGGTTACACAGGCGATGTGACCATGGGTCCATACAAAGTGAAGGTGTTGCATGTTCTTGGTTATGGAAGAACTGCTAAAGAGTTGGAACACTTGAAGAGTTTTCTACGGGAAACGGAACACCTCGAAATGGTGCAAGTGGATATTGCGCAAGGTGTTGTGGTGGATGATGGCATAATATTGCAAACCTATAGGGATCTAATGACGCTTCTTGGAGTTGCAGCTTCGTCCAAGTGCAAGATCGAAGTCGCATATTTCATGTAGCTTATACAATTATTCTGTGTAACATTAAAAACTCATAAGTTGCTTCATGTCGCATTGTTCTTTTATTTTTTTAAACCCATAGATTGCTTCAGCAGCCTCTTTTCTTTTTGTAAACCTCCCATAAATTTTATTTGCATCTTTAAAGTGAAATTCATGATTGTGTGAAACCTCTGGCCTTTCTCTACAACGACTGTTTGACTTGCCTTGTCTCTTTTAGGAGTCCCTTTCTATTCGATTTGGAATCCGTTTATTTCCATGTTATTCTTGGTAACTTGGAATCGGTCATTCCTGTAAATATCTGTTTCGGAATCCATCAACGCTTAGGACTTTGCTCTAAAACTTATCCACAAAGACTTACAAAAAACGTTCTGCCTTTTCCTTACATTGTTTGGTTCCCTTAAAGGTCGATAAGAAAAGGTAAAAGACTCCAAAAGCTACCATGAAATCGCAGTATCGAAGACAGGAAAAATGATGAGAAACCTTGTCTTCATTTTGGGGCATTGATATAGAGTTTTTGGGGAGTCTAGAAAATTCTACTTACAAAGTAGTCTTTGGCTGAATGATGGCAAATCTTCAAGACAATGTTTAGTTTACAATAATAATAGTTTAGTTTACTCGTCCAGACAATGGTCAAATTAAGAATGTATATATAATAAAACTGATCTACCGGAAAAGTGGATTTTTTATTCTTGGTGCATTTGTTGATGAATTTCTTTCTAGACAATTGCGAGTTAATTATACTAATTTTGTTTATTTTTAATCACCATTCACCAGACCAATCTAACGAGGTTGAAGTTGCTGCAATAAACGTTGTTATGCGAGAATTAAGTAACATTATCTTGTTTTTGGATTATATAATCTTTATATCTAGTGAAATCCCAAAACATGAATGTACAAATGCTGCGAGAGTTTACACTAATTTTACAGACTTTGTTTATGATTCAGATTCCAAATCAAGATCAAAAACCTTGACATGGCAGAGATCTCCTCCTGCATCATCTGCAAATCTAATCTTCTTTGTCTTCTGAACAATGTTTTCAGTAGCTGGAGAATCTTCTCTGACCATACCCTGTGAAAAAGGAAGGAAATGCAGAAAAAAGTTAGAAAGGAAGACAAATATTTCAGGTACGTTTTGTGCTTGTGAATGTAAGGAGTGTAAAACAAACCATGAGTTTGCAAAACCGATTACAGTCACGTTCGATCATGGAAAGCCATTTCTTGCTACTCTCTTCTGTTTTTTCCGCATTTCCAATCAAAGTTTTCACCTGACAAGAGACATCAACAAACAAGATTAAGAAAAATTGAAGATTTAGACATTGAGAACCAAAACTCAATTGCTTTTATAGAAACAAGTACCTCATCCAAGTTACAGTCAGACATGTTGGAGGGGTTGCTTTCAGCTAGGAGATATCTCTTTGTAATTTGTCTCATCGATTTAAGCTCTTTTGTGAGCTTAGCTGCAACATATTGGAAATCACGCACTTGCCCTTGAGAGAAGGTAATAGCTTTCTGTGTACATCCTTGTAACGAGGTACGTCCAGTGCTAAAAGGCTGTGGTTTTGCTGCTTGGGTTTCTTGACGCAGAAACTTGTGTGTGGCTCTTTGATACTGCGTTTGCCGAGTATTATCGTTTGCTTTTCGAATGGCTTGCTTTGAATTTGGAATGACTTCCACTCGGTCAATGTTGTCCAGCCCTTGAGCCTTAAGGATCCTATGTGAGTTTGGGCTACTGAAGTAGAGTTTCCCTTTGGATTCTGGATTTTTGGTTTTGTAAAAATTGATGAGAATCTAAAGTGACAAAAATGTAAAACATACAAAAAAGACATTCAAAGATTTTGTCATTGACTTACTTTTACACCTCTTCTCAGGTGAATCAGTGTGCTCCATTGCCTTGCGAAGTTTTGCTTGAGAGGTGGGAGATAAAGCCTGAAAACCAAATGTATCTATCTAGTGAGGAACTGCTTTAAGATAGAATGTGATTTGAGAAAATTACACACAAGACAAACCTTTCTGCCTGAGAGTAGTTTTTCAGGTTGAGAATGTAGCTCTTGTTGCTGGATACTGTCAGTATCTCCAGCTGTTTTAACCTCTTCAGGTGTCTGAAAGAGTTGTGATGATGTGTCGTCTCCTGCTTCATCTACATTCCCTGAGGATGAAGATTGTTGTAATCTTTCTGGCAGATGATCTTCTTCTAATGAAATTGTGATGTCATCAGAAACTAAATGCAAATTATTCAGTGAATTACAACAGCTGGTCAGCTGGAGAATATCAGTTGCTTCAGGAAACTCATCCTTAGCATTGTCTTCATTTTCCCACACAATCTGGGTATCTTGTACCCCAAAATCAATGGGAAGCAAACCTGAGTAATCAGTAGCAAGTATTTCTGGAGCTTCTATCTTCACAATCTCCAAACCAGTTATGGTCATGTCTAAGTTAGGCTTTGAATCATTGCTTTCCTCATCCTCTTTAACTTCTTCGGTCCCCGAGCTTGTAGTAGAATAAATGAGGTTCTTGACACAAGCAATGGTCTCAGATTCTGAACTTCGTGGAATCTCCAATTTAATCGCCTCTCTAGACAAACTACCGCACAAAACATTTTCCTGATTTTCAAGAGCAAGATTATCAACAAGGCAGCATAGAGCTTTCCGTGCGTTGATAAACTCTTCCGAAGCATCCTTAAAATCTTTGTCCACCGGCTTTGTAATTATTAGCTCTTCAAGGGCTATCATTCCAGGAGAATTTGGCGCTGAACTGCAATATAGAGCCAGTGTTGTGTCCTTGGTTAAATCATGCATAATCTCTTCCACCAGCTCTGTATTTGAAGTAGATTCTGGCTCTTTGTTACAATCTAGTAAAGGATCAGTGGGAATAAAATCCATGGCTTCAAGAACTGCATAGCTACCATCCCAAGCCTCAGGCTTGACATCATGGAACACAGGCAAATCAACTTTTTTAGCAGATGGAGAGGAAGTAGAACTACACTTAGTTTTACGCTCTTGCTTTTTCTTTCTTCTCTTGGAGAATTTCGTATTCCAATTGCTAAGAGGCTCCTCAAGACCACATCCTTCATCTTCAGTTTGAAGAGTCAAGGACTCTTGTTTAACTTTAACTTGAGAGGCGGTCTCGCGGTTGCCAAGTTTCCTTTTCTTTTCTTTGCATTGTTTCCGAATCTTCTCCAGCGTCATGTTGAAATCTTCTGGCTCAGTTTTGATATCCGCCTCAGCGCCAAACATACAAGAGCCTTGTGTCATGTCAGAAACACTGTCCAAATCCCTGACTACTATTGGGATTGACTGATCATCTTCGGTGTATCCCCGATTGTATACATCCACCAACTGTCTAAATCTGAGATTTGATTTCCCTCTTGCAACCACATTCACCAATATTTTGATCGATCCGTCTTTAATGGCCCGGATAGAATGCAATTGGGAATGCAAATGGGTGCGACTTCTTAACTCCACCATTGTAACTAGCAGACAATTACTTCCGTAGTAACTGAATTAAGCTCCAAAAGAAACCGAAATCTACACCAAATCGAGCTCCTGAATTGGAACAAACAAAGGAATCGCCGGTAAGAGTACTGCTAACAACAAAAACCTGAGTTCGGTATGGATTTTGTGATAAATTTTGAGTTCGAAGATGCAGCGATTCGTTTAAAAGGTTCCAATATAACTAAAACTTGAAACAAAAACTAAGATCAATTGCAGAAATCTGACTCCCAACAGATCTAATTTTCAAGTTATAAAGGAAATGCAATTAAAATAATAAATAAAAAATTCACAGCGAAAACCCTAATTCGCAGCTGCGTCAATTCGAGAAAGATAAAAGCAGATCTGGGTAGAGTAGATGCATGCATCAAAGTGAAATCGGAATCTAGACCCGAGAGATGAACATTGAATTTTACCTTAAACGACGCTTAATTAGATTGAGAAGGAAATGAAGGCCGGATCCTGGGATTCAAACTCGTAACTTGTCAATCTAGGGTTTACCCATGAGCGAGAGAGAGAGTAATTTAAAAGAAGATGAAGAAGAAGAAGAGAGGGAAAATTAGAGCTCTTGCTAAAGAAGGAAGGAGATAGAGAGAGCGAAGACGACTGCTTTAAGAGCCGCGAAGGTTCGCGGGAAATACTTGGCGGGAAGTTATACGTAAATGGGTCTTCGAACCTAAAGCCCAATATTAGTTAATGGGCTTATATTTTTAATGGTCAGGGGTAAATATGTAAATTCAGTTAGATAGGACCTAAGGTTCATATAGCAAGTTAGCAGCACAGCGGCGTATTGTAGATAAGAAAGGGGGAATCTGCTTCTTTTAGGAGAAACCAAAGAAATTTCGAAACCCTAAAACTCCATAGACTATCTTCTCGTCGACATTTAAGCCGCCGGTTTCCGCCATGACAAAGAAGAGAAAGCTCGAAACA
Organism: Eutrema yunnanense; assembly: GCA_002933935.1. Lineage (NCBI taxonomy): Eukaryota > Viridiplantae > Streptophyta > Magnoliopsida > Brassicales > Brassicaceae > Eutrema > Eutrema yunnanense. The sequence continues at coordinate 648,830 of PKML01009694.1, read as the reverse complement.
CCATCCAGCGAGGCGACTGAACCGTCGCAGAAGCAGAAGCAGACGCAGACGGAGGAGCAGCTTGAAATTAAAAGTCAGGTTAATAATCAAGCTGGCGGCGATGAAGAAGTTGAATACGAGGAAGTAGAGGAGGAGCATGAGGAGGAAGTCGAAGATGATGACGAAGAAGACGATGAGGATGAGGATGATGTGGGAGGCGATAATCAGACGGCGGGTAATCGTACGGAGGCGGCGACGTCTGGATCTGGGAATCAGGGGGATGATGATGAGCCGATTCAGGATCTGTTGGAACCATTTTCCAAGGAACAGCTTCTGAGTCTTCTTAAAGAAGCGGCGGAGAAGCACCTTGATGTAGCGAATCGAATCCGGGAAGTAGCCGATGAGGATCCTGTTCATCGGAAGATATTCGTGCACGGGCTTGGATGGGACACCAAAACAGAGACTCTTATCGAAGCTTTTAAGCAGTACGGAGAGATCGAAGACTGCAAGGCCGTTTTTGATAAGGTCTCAGGGAAATCTAAAGGATATGGCTTTATTCTGTACAAGTCTAGGTCAGGTGCTCGCAACGCACTTAAGCAGCCTCAGAAGAAGATCGGTAGCCGTATGACGGCGTGTCAGTTGGCTTCCAAAGGACCTGTATTTGGCGGAAACCCTGTCGCTGCAGCTGCCTCTGCCTCGGTGGTGCCTGCTCAGCATTCCAACTCTGAGCACACGCAGAAGAAGATCTATGTCAGTAATGTAGGAGCAGAGCTAGATCCCCAGAAATTGCTGGCGTTTTTCTCAAGGTTCGGAGAGATTGAAGAAGGTCCTTTGGGTCTTGACAAGTTTACTGGGAGACCTAAAGGTTTCTGCCTCTTTGTCTATAAGTCGCCTGAAAGCGCCAAGAGGGCTCTTGATGAGCCACACAAGACCTTCGAGGGCCACATCTTGCATTGCCAGAAAGCGATCGATGGTCCCAAACCGGGCAAGCCTCAACAATTTAACACTCACAACCACAACAATCCTCGTTTCCAAAGGAATGATAACAACGGTTACGGTGCGCCTGGAGGTCATGGACATCTCATGGCTGGTAACCAAGCCGGGATGGGTGCTCCAGCGCAGGCGCTAAACCCAGCCATTGGACAGGCCTTGACAGCTTTGCTGGCATCGCAGGGAGCTGGTTTGGCTTTTAACCCAGCAATTGGACAGGCTTTGTTGGGTTCCCTTGGGACAGCTACAGGCGTAAACCCGGGTGCTGGAATGCCAACTGGTTATGCTACTCAAGCTATGGCACCGGGGACGATCCCTGGGTATGGTACACAACCTGGGTTGCAAGGTGGCTATCAGACTCAGCAACCTGGTCAGGGCGGTACAGGCAGAGGGCAACATGGTGTCGGGCAATACTCTCCTTACATGGGCCACTAGATGTATTATGGTGTATCCACTCAGGTAGAGCAATGAATATCGTCTCTTCACTTATTTCATTGACTTTCCTCATTATATACTTTACCTGGAACTGACTTACTATGTCTAAAGACAAGGGCTTTCTGTGTCGAGACCCACACGGTTTGACTCCTGTCTGGTTTTGTTTTGCATCGGAGTTTTGGAGGTTGTCACATGATAAAAAAAAGTTACTTTTACAATTCCTAAGTTCCTATGTAACATCTTGTTACTTCAAACTGTTTTCTAAAGGGTTGTTTTCAGATTTGCACCGATTTAGATTGTGAAAGACCTTCTCTTATTTTCTTAAATTCATTGTGCAGATATCCGAAATCAGTGTTTTAATATTGGCCTGGTGATTCTTCTGAAGTTTATAAGGAGCTGATGCAAATGAAGTCTTTATGAAATGTTACTCTTTGGTCGCTCATAAGGCCAGACTCATAAAACCTTTAAAGGACTTTTAGTTTTCGTCTACTTGTTTTTTTTTTTCACCAACTACTCTCTTTATGCTATTCCTAAAAACATTGTACTATTTTCAGAGTTTATGTCTCAATTTTTCAGTTTTCTGAAACATCCCCTTAGAACTTTCATTTGTAAAACTAAAAAACACAACTATGCTCCTTGTGGGATCGAATTCTCGTTTTTTGAAATTTTATAAATAGTTTTATTCGATCTCTCTGCTTCACGGTTTCATGGATTTTTCTGCCTGCAGTATATCAATCACGAATTTTTTTGTAATATGTTTGAGTTGTTTTGATTAACCTAGCAGTATACTGTATATCAGTCTCGAATATTCTGTAATATGTTTTGGGTTCTTAGGGATGACACGGGTATGGTCAGGTGGTTCGGAGCCAAGGCCTCTCCGTCTCAATTAAGTAGCTATCTTAACAGATCAGCGAAGAAGAGACAATAAAGTTTATAGTACCAGGTTTGACAAGTCAGGGGTTCCTCCAAAGGAGTTCCTGGGGTGAAATTCTCTTCCCCCACCAGGTTCTCTCCTGTCCAGTTTGGAAGCTGAAGCTGCTGCTCTTGTATGGGCAATGACTGTCTTAGATCATCTTGGTTTGGTTCGAGAATTATTCCAAGGTCTTGATGCAGGCTTTAAAAGATCTCACCACATGGCCAAGACTAGAAAGCTTCACAATTTGGGAACCATGGAGAGAAACTTTGAAACCTTGTGGAAGACAAGCTAGTCTTAGTGCTGATCTTATTGCCAAAACAGCCTCCTCCTTCCCTATTTACTTTGCATTATCAGATTGTTGCATCTCATCTTAAGTCCAATGATTGAATTGAAGGGAAAGAAACTATCTTTGTTCTTTGTATTAAATATAAAATGGTATGTTTTGTTCTTTATTTTATATTCAATCCTTATTCCTACTGGGGGTTGAAACAGCCAGTTTATGCAGTAAACATATTTGATATTTTTGGTCATAATTTTAGATTACGAGAAGAGGAATCGAAGCTTGCAATATCTGTAAATGCCCCAAAAAACAAAATTAAAAGCCAAATTGATTGAAGTCTCTCCGAGCACATGCAGTAGTGCTTATTCCGAGAGAATAAACTCAACATCCACCTTCATTAAAATGAAGTTTCTCTTTCGTATTAGAGACTAAAAAAATAAAAGAAACACATTGAACATTCCACAGGAGGCTTGGGGGATTTGCCACAGTATCGAGTGTCACTTTCTCAATCAAAAGGTTTCTCTCTCTTCTCCTTTTTCTCTCCTGCGCGAAACAAAAGAGAAAAATAAGAAGAGAGAGAGACACACACAGAGTTTAGGTTTGCTATGTAAATCTCTCTCTCTCTCTCTCTGCACTTATCATAGCTTCGTTCCTCTTTCTCCCTCACACCCACCACTTCGAGAAAGAAAAACCCAAAGGTCCCTGATTTAGATCTGGTCCTTTTTAAGCTCCAATTCGTTAACCCTTTTTCCAAAGTTTGTGCTTTTTTTGCTTAGTTTTGATTCCCTTTGTTCGCAAAGCTCTTCATCGCAATCGTTTCTTTATCACTCTGTTCCGATTTCCGTGTTTAGTATCTGCATTTGATAGCCCCCGATGCTGCATGCAATTCCTAAGACTCTTTCAGGTTGCTATAACGCGGTGATTTCTTCTTCTTCTCCGCCATTTCCTTCCGATTTGGTATCTGGGTTTTATTGTTTCTCTCCTGCATGTTTGGCGACTCGACCTTAGGAAAAAGTGTTACTTTCGCCTCGGATTTAGGCTCGATTTGATGAATTCTTCGTGGTGTAGCCAATTATCAAATTGAGCATTACTGGGTTGCTGTTGAGATTAGGGTTTCTGATTTGTGCGCTCAGGATTGTTTATCTATCTGTGTTGGGTTTTTTTCTTCCGTACAAAGCTTATGGATTCTCAGAGGGGTATTGTTGAAGAGCCTAAATCTCAGTCCTTGAATAGGCAAGGCTCTCTCTATAGCTTGACACTCGATGAGGTCCAAAACCACTTGGGGAGTTCTGGTAAAGCACTTGGAAGCATGAACCTTGACGAGCTACTCAAAAGTGTCTGTTCTGTTGAAGCTAATCAGCCATCGTCCATGGCTGTCAATGGTGCTGCAGCTGCTCAGGAGGGTCTTTCTCGGCAAGGAAGTTTGACTTTGCCACGGGATCTAAGCAAAAAGACTGTTGATGAGGTCTGGAAAGACATTCAGCAGAATAAAAATGGAGGTAATGCTTATGAGAGGAGAGATAAGCAGCCTACGCTCGGCGAAATGACGCTTGAGGACTTGTTGTTGAAAGCTGGAGTGGTGACTGAGACAATCCCTGGTTCAAACCAAGACGGTCCTGGTGGTGGTGGTAGTGCTGGTTCAGCTGCTGGTTTAGGGCAAAACATAACTCAGGTCGGCCCATGGGTTCAGTATCATCAGCTCCCATCAATGCCACAGCCTCAAGCATTCATACCATATCCGGTTTCAGACATGCAAGCAATGGTGTCTCAGTCTTCTTTGATGGGTGGTTTGTCAGATACACAAACTCCAGGAAGGAAGAGGGTAGCTTCAGGAGAAGTTGTAGAGAAGACTGTAGAGAGGAGGCAGAAGAGAATGATAAAGAACAGAGAGTCTGCAGCTCGTTCACGAGCTAGGAAACAGGTGAGAGAAACTACTTCTGTAATTGCAAATATGTTGGTGTTAATAGTCTTGTCAAGTAATGCCTTTTTTTTTTTTTTTTNTTTTTTTTTTTTTTCTGTTTGGGGTCTAACTTTAGATGTTGATGAGCAGGCTTACACTCATGAGCTAGAGATCAAAGTTTCACGGTTAGAAGAAGAAAACGAGAGACTGAGGAGGCAAAAGGTAATGTTCGGCAGCCTTGGCCCTTTTGGTTATACATGTATTGTTTGTGGGTTGTGGCTATTGAAATTGAAGGATTGGTCATTAGTAGTGAGAACTGTCATGTATTAAGTTTTGGATTCGTAATAGAGGGAACGATACATGATAGGAGTAGTAAAGTATAGAATAGGGCACAAGCAGAGTAGACAATAGATGATAGACAATGAAACCACAAACAAGAGTTGGATTTAGTGGTTAAGTCTTTGTTGTTTCATTGCTTCTTGTAAGGGTTGTTTGGCTCATTAGGAAAAATCTTCATCTGCTTGGGACAAAGTTGGATTTGCTGGTTTATATTCGCCGTAGACTTTATAGCAAAATCTTACCTCAATACTTTGCAGGAGGTAGAGAAGATCCTCCCTAGTGCACCACCGCCTGATCCCAAGCGGCAGCTCAGGCGAACAAGCTCGGCTCCTTTCTGATCATCTCAAAACTCTTTTCTTTTTTTTTGCTTCTGTGTCGGTTTGCTTATAAAAAAAGAGAGAGGAAAACAGATTTGTTTCTTTGTACATTCCGTAGATTTTCTTGGCTTGGAGCAATTCTGTTAACTTTCTTTAAAAAAATCGGAGTTATTTTAGTAGCAGCAGTTATCGTTGTCTTGAGTATCAAATTTAGAGGTTGAACAGAAGATGAATACAACAATACTTTAGCGAGGGCAAAAAAAATTATAGAGAGTCTGTAAAATGGATTACACAGAAAGGAAACTGTTTGAATTTGCTAAGCCTTCTACTTGTGGGCCAGCTTTAATCTCAAATGTGGACGGACATTATCTTAAATTCATCGTAAGAACTTGTTTGCTATATGTTGTGCAATAGCCAAGCTTGAAGTTAAACCAGGCGATTCGATGCCAAAGAGATTCACGAGACCAGGAACTCCATGAGTCTCCTCTCCCTGCATCAACAACAGATAAAGAGACTTCCATGCTCGTGTGTGTTATGTCTGATTCTTTTGAAAACAAAAGATTACCTGTATGACAAAATCTGCGGGAGGCTGTTTTGGCCCGGAAAGCTTAGGACGGATGCCTGAATAACCCGGTTCCAATGATCCATCTTTGAGATCCGGATAGTACTTTCTGATCCCCGGGTAGAATTTCTCCGCTCGTTGTGGGTTTACACGATAATCAAATCTGGATTCAAATAGCCTGAAGTAACTTCAAAGTGGACGAGAGAAAGGAGAATTTGAAGAAGAGAGAAGCAAGTATTTACTTGTTGAGGAAGCTTGATTGATCGTCTGCGCATTCAATCCATTCTACATCGGGACCAAACTTGACAAGTCCGTTCAAATCAAGAGTGACATGGACACCAAGACCTCCTTCCTCAGGTATAGGATACACAAGCTTATTAAACGGGGGAGACTTTGTGCCCGATAGCGTAAAGTAGCATCCACGAGCATAGTGAGACACAGGAATGAATCGATGATCTAAGCCATGGAATCTCTTTGCTAGAGCTTGAGCACCTAATCCCGCAGAGTTAACAACGAGATTAGGGATTAGCTCAAGCTGTGCTTCCAATGATCCGGTTTCAGCAACGAACAAATGCATCTTCTTTTCTTCAACACGACCGTTTAAAACCACTGTATTGTACGCGAAAGTTGCGTGACTCTTCTCTGCTTCTCCCTGTAGTCTCAAGTTTTTGTTACCCCTGTAAACCATGAAATCAAAACTCCTTTCCTAGAGAGAACAGCGGGAACTCGAAGAGCCTTAAGAGAGAGAAGTTTATGTAATACCACTAAAGATAGCATGAAGGAATGTGTATCAAGAATCCCAGATTCAGGAGATAGCAATGCTTTAACACATCGAAGCTGCGGCTCCATTCTCATTGCTTCAAAACCTTCCAACATCCTTAGACCCGAGACTCCATTCTGAGTTCCAAGATGCATCAATAGATCCAATTTCGGTATCTCAGAGGATCCTGTGGCAACGATTAGCTTACCAATCTTCATGTGAGGGATTTCATGTTCTGAGCAATACCTGTAGAGCAATTCCCTTCCTCTTACACAAAACTTGGCCTGACAGATCCAAAGATAACATACTGAATCGTAGGAAATCACCGATTTTGATTCGACCCTCAAGAGAAAGATTGTACCTTTAGAGAGTTTGGTGGATAATAGATACCGGCGTGCACGACCTCGCTGTTTCGAGAACTCGTCACGGTGCCGAACGATGAGGCGGCGTCGAGGATCAGCACCTCTCTTCCGCGGATACTGAGCTCGCGCGCCACCGCTAAACCCACGACTCCGGCACCGATCACGACGGTGTCAACTCTCTCTTTAGCTATCGTTTCCGCTCCAACGCTCACTCCTCTCGCGATTCTTCCCCTGCTGCTACTTGCGTCCCCGTTGACCAGTTTCCAGGTTGGTTTTAGATTCCCCGTCGACAACCTCGTCCATTTTCTACCCAGACAAGCAAGCATCTTCTTCTTCTTCAACGCGCTTGTTCAGTACCACATCTACACTTGCAAAAGGGATTTCTCACTTTTTCTTTTATGTTAGCATCTGATCCTTCACATTTTTCTTCATTTTAAAGATAAAAATGAAAAAAATCTTCTTGAACAGTGCTTCCAATTTATCTTGGACAAATAAATAATATTTCTTTGTTGATGGTGAGCTTTTTTTATTTACAAAATATGTCTTCCACTTTTCATATATTTTGTTTTACGCCCAAACAAAATTATGTATTTTCTTTTATTTAATTAATTTTAAAACTAAATATTTATCCAATCAATATATACTATAAATTAAAAATGCAATAATAACATATATGAAATAGAAAATACAATCACACATATTAAATAGAAAATACAAAAACATAGCCAACAATAAAATTTAAAACACACAATCAGTGATAAAATTATAAATAATAAAACTTAACACAACATAAACTAACAACTTAATATTATATTAAAACTGCTTCCATATCCATTAAGATCATTAAGATTGATGTCGAAGGAGAAACTTGTTGATTTTGTTGTTGTTCAACAATTTTCTGTAAAATCCGTGCTTGTTCAGCTTGAGCATATGTATGAATATTCAAATCTTGTATGAAATTTAAGTTTTAAAACAAAAAGTTTGCATAAAATATATGGAACATGCATTTGGAGTTCTTCAAATACGTTTTGCAATTGTGATACATGACATAATTAATGACTACATGTATAATTTTACATAATATGATCATGGAAGATGAGCGTGATCTCGACGCACCAATTGAAGTAAGAAGAGAAGTTCCATCTTCAGAGGTTGAAATAGAATCGGATGAAAATACCAGGTTCTAAGAATTTATGGCTCGATATAGAAAAATCAATGATAAAAAAAACTCATTTCTCACTTCAAAATGCGTTAATTGATTATTTGTGGGAAAAATATATATATTTACTAGTATATCATAAATTTTTATTGTGGTTTGTTCTTATTATATTATATTATGTAATGTAATTTTATTTCTATAATAAATGTTTAAATTATATAAAATTGGAATTTTGTTAAATAATTGCTATAAATAAAATAAGTAGGTAAGAGTTTATAAAACTGAACAATAAACGTTTTTCTTAACAATTAATAATAAAATAGAGATATAATATATTTGAAATATTTTTTTTGAAGACAACAATGAAGTAAACTATTGGAAAAAATCATTCTTCATTTCGAAGAAACCTCATTTTTTAAGAAAAACATGAAGGGAACCATTGGAGAATGATATTAAAGGCTTTGCGTTTTGCAGCCCACACGGTAACTCGAAGTCTAGAACTCAGCTAAATGACGCCGTTTCAGTTCGGCTGTTGCGGCACCTTTTCTTCTTCTTCCTCCTCTTCTTTTCTTCTTTTTCTTTTTTGTCTTTTTCTTCTTCACCCATAACCATGGCCAGCTGGTACCATTTTTCTCGTTTCTTTCTACTGTTTTAACTCGTAATCGGTCTTGAATTTTAATTCCCCACCAGTAGACAGTCGAAAGGATTGATTTTGAGCTTGGTTTTAGAGTAATGGGCGTGGAGGAACTTAGGAAGCTGGGGGAAATTACTTTTTTTTCTTCTTCTTTTAGTTGTCTACAAGGTATTTGTGGAAATGCCTAACTGAAATATGAAAGTGTTTGATGGCACCTCTCGATATGTTGAGCCTGTGTTGTTCTTGAATCTAGTTTCGGGTTTCTTGTTCTTTCTCCGTCTATTGTTTTAACCTTCTTTCAGCGGAATTTAACTACTTGAACTGTAAAGCTAGCTCTTTGTTTATATCAGCTGAAACCACACAAGTTTGTTCTCTCGACAAAGTTGCTATTTGATGTTTGATTGGATTGTGAAATTGATATTGCTGAAACTTTGTGGTCTAGGAAGTAGCTGCATCTGGGTCGGAAGACCAACTTTTCTTCTAGCTGTTTCATGGGATTTGCCATCACCGTGATATTACCTAACTGTGGAAGTAAGTTCTTGCCAAAGAGGAGTTTCAGAGACAAAGGTGCTTTCTCTCTTGCCATTTGCTTGGAGTTTTGCTCTCTCTGTCATTTCCTTCATCCTGCACAGCCTTTATCGGTCAGGCATCAAAGGCAAGTTTTTTTACTTTGGAAGCATCCATGCTGTGTGGTTTTGTAATATAATGATCTCCTGGAAATACAATGAGGATTTCGATAATGGAGCTCATCTCATTCCTTCTTATAAACCCACATCCCAGACAAAACATGAACATCTCTTAAGAGACCATAACCAGCCACTAACCCTTGGGTAGATCAGAGTAAACTATATCTAAGCCATGATTTGTTACTTTATTGTACTAAGGAGTAGTAAGGTCCTTAAGTTTCCAAGCCTATTGATTGTATCAAATTCCTGTGGAAGCGCACACTTCGGCTGGTCGATTCTTGTGTCTTAAAGAAGATCTTGTGATGAATTCATCTTTCCGATATCCAATTTTAAGTGTCTTTTGCATTTTCCAGGAGAATGTCATGGACAACAATCAGAAGCTCGGTTGGTGGGGGCAGATTCGATCCACCATCCGGTTCTTCAAGTAATAAAAGCTCCAGACGTCCAAGACTAATCAGAGCCATACAAGATCTCAGAACTAAGCTTCTGGTGAAAATTCAGGAGATAAAGAAAGATCTCCCCATGAAACTGTTGTTTCTCTTGGTGGGATTCTACTCTGCAACTGCATTCTCTACATTTATAGGACAAACAGGAGACTGGGATGTTCTATCTGCTGCATTGGCTGTAATTGTAGTTGAATGCATCGGAGCTTTAATGTACAGAGCATCTATTCCATTAATCAACAAGATGCGGAGCATAATCACCATGTTTAACTATTGGAAGACCGGACTCGCCCTTGGACTGTTCCTAGACTCATTCAAGTATGAAAAGTTTAGACAAAATGTCATCAGTTTTACAGTAATCTTTACGCTCTTGTGTTGATTCCAACGAATGAAAAGTGTGAAAACTCTTTTGGCTGGACACAGGTTTTAGCTCAGACCTCGGAAAGCAACAACAAAAACGGCAAAACCTGGGTCAAGAAAAATGGACAGCGGTGAGCAAAATTTGACAAGTTTTATTGTTGTGAAGACTTTAACGTCGTTGAAGACAAAGGTCTGAACTTTTCAAATGACTAACTAGAGGACATGGGACCAAACCTTTTGATCTCTACTAAAAGCCAGTCACCACCAAACAATGCTTGGAGTCTTGTCTGTATAGAGCCTTGTATTTGATTCTTGAATTGAAAAGTTATTGCATTGCAGATCGATCAGTTTATAATAGCATCGATTCCCTCAAACATCCTCTTCCACCTTTCTTCTTAAGGAGATGAAAATTCCAGCCTAAACCATTGATTTTGTTTTTGAAACACGTAAATCTCAAATTAACAAAGATATGTTTCCCCAGATTGTGGATTAGAAAACCTCCTCGATTCAAGTAACACCAGCTCACAATTTCTCTTCTGGGTTTACAAAGTTCTGTATGTCAAAGAACACACAGACACAGAATAAGAAGACAGAGCACGTGAGAACTTTACTTCTTCAAAGCTGTAACGAATCCTTAAAATGCAGACGATGCTGTCAGAATCTCCGACGAGAACCAGAGAGCCAAACCACACCCAAGTATCGACCCTTCAGGCTCACACCAACGAATCCTTTACGGTGATGACTCGACGTCGTATCGATTGTAAAGTGTCTTATTTTTAAAAAACAAATCCCACATCGGTAATCTAAAGAAAGTTAGTCATACGCTTGGCACTATAAAAAAGAGTCCGGGCCTAACTTACAATTCATACCTTTCTCGGCCTTTTGGCTAAGATCAAGTGTAGTATCTGTTCTTATCAGTTTAATATCTGATATGTGGTGTCATCGGCCCACATGATATTAACTTTATTTTTTAAGGGAGAAGGTCCACTAAGGTAGCTTGCTATCTGGACTTTTGCGAGTCGTCCATGCATTGCACTACTGCATGGGCCTGGCTCAACCCGCCAAATTATTAGTTGAAATTTTTAATCTTAATTCTTAACAAGTAAATTTGAGATAATTTTGTAAATAATAAAGGTTGGTCGACAAGGAATGAAATATATTATTAGTTAAGAAAAAAAATGATGGAGTAAACATAATAATCAAAATATAGGACATAACTTTAAAAGAAGTCGAAGACTGGGAAGATGCTTCAAATGATGGCATTAGCGGTGGAAGTAAGAAAGAGGCAGGCGATGATGTCAGAGAGAAAAGTGAGGATGAAGAAACAACTAAAGGTTTGAGAATTTGGAGGCAAGAATTGAGAAACTTGAAGAAGAGCTAGAGAAGTTGCAGCGCTCGAGATTTCATTTTATTCGGTTGTACCAGACTACTCTTAGCTCAGCTCACAAGCTTCACACGCCTGCTCGCCGAATTTCAAGACTCTATATCCATGCTTGTAAACATTGGAGTCAAGAAAAGTGAGCAACCGTCGCTAGAAATGATGTTTGTAAACATTAGTTGTTAAATCTTGCGGAAATGATGTTTCAGGTAACATAAACACAATTTAATACTATGAGTGAGTAGCTTTTAGAATCTTGATTTTCAGCTTTTTTTTTTGTTTCAGGTTGACCTTAGTTTGTTAAACGAACTTAGCGATCTATTTATGCTCCCAAAAGACATGCTTATGGACCATTAATTAGATATCCATTAGAGAAGAGGTTCTGTTTTGATATCTCTATCACTTTTAAGCTCTTGATTAAGCTCTCTCAAACTGACTTTTTCTTTGATTGGTTCATAGGTTTGCCCATTCATCAGTCTTTCACTGATCAAAAGAATACTCTGAAACTTCACACCTGATGAATTATGTTCCTGATCATGTCCTTGGGGCTGTCCTAGAAGAGCTTGACAGCGAGGTGGCAAATTTAAATCTTTTTATCTTTTTCTGATCTTTGCACTCACTATACTTTTTATTTTCCGTTTCTCATCAGAGCATTGCGGAACAGAAGTCATCAGGAGTTAGCTTCCCTTATGCATCTTCATCTGTTTCATACATTCCTCCATCATCAATCAATGTAGCAGAGAAAGTTGCAGAGATAGGAGGAGACATCTCTGGAATGTCCAGAAATGCGTTTTTGATACAAAAGAAAAGGATACACAAGCAACGAGGAGCTTGAGGAACTGGATTCTCCTCTTACTTACATTTGTTATAGCCAAAGTATCAGTATCACAAATCTCGAGACACATTGGGAAGGTGAAGCAGCAAGGTGGGCAGATACGTGCAGTGGTTTCAAATGTAAGATATGAGCGTTTTAGGGAAGTGTGGTCTATATGAGTGATTAGTAACCAAAATCTTGAGCTTTTTAGGGAAGCTCATGTTACCATTTACTACTGAAACAAACGACGTCTTTTCGATGTTATATATGTAACTCTAAAAATTGGATCTGATGAATATGCTCCTAGAGGATAGAGGATTGTATTTAGCGTCTGAAGAGGCAATCAACTCTTTTAACAACAATCTCACCATAGAGACACTAATAAGTTGGAATCTTGTTTCTGCATACCCAAATTCTTGATTTTTTTTTTATCTTCCTGTGACAACTCTCTCAACGGTAGTCAAAACCTATTCGGATCTATAATGTCAATTTAGACCAAGGAAAGGATACAACTACGGTATACATAGAATCTGAGCATAACTCTACTGAGTATGTACACTACAAGAGAGATGGAACACATTGGAGGAGGAAGAAAGAACAAAACCAAAATCTTGGAACTGCTCTGACTATACCTCAATACTTCATGCGAACAGCTCAGATTGTAAAGAGGAAGTAGTGCCCTTGTGACCTAATCCCATTTTGAAATTTCAAGCCGATACTTCATGAACCCGATTAATTCCTAGAACAACCATTTTTGCGTTCGAAGAATCTTTCTTTTAAAGTTTCCAACTGTCTTCTTTATTAAAATGTTCTTAAGCGGAGAAATTATCGTATTGTTTGTTTGAAAAAGAAAAATGCGTTAGAAAAAAGAGGCTATTCTAAAGTCCCACATCGCTAAGATAAAGAAGGTTGGTCATAAGCTTGGCATTATAAAAAAGAAGCCGAGTCTAACTTGTTCTTTCTCGGCCTTTTGGCTAAGATCAAGTGTAGTATCTGTTCTTATCAGTTTAATATCTGATATGTGGGCCATCGGTCCACACGATATTAACTCTATTTTTTAAGGGGAAAGCCCACTAAGATAGCTTGCTATCTGAGTTTTTGCGAGTCGCCCATGCGTTGCACTACTGCACGGGCCTGGCTCAACCCGCTAAATTAACAGTTTTCAGCTTTTATTGAGATTTCTTAGGCTATCGCATTCCTCCGAGGAACGCCTACACCAACAAGGTTATTTACTAATTAATCAGAAGGGATTCGAACATGGCGAACCCTAGAAGGGTAGTGATCGAGAACCAGAGATTGTCACCTCTGATCAATCTACTGAAGAAGCCCCAAGCGTTTCCTCTGCTTCTCTCATTTTTCCTCTTCCTCACATGGATCACCCTCAGGGTACAGCACTCTTCTCACTTCTCTTCCTCTTCTTCCCATCCGAAATCGGCACTAAAGAGTCATCCTGATTTGGAAATCCTTGACGACGACGACGACCAAAAGGTTAATCTGGTCCGGTTCGATTCGGCGTCGCTTTCTCCTGTCCGAAAAGACGACCGTGGATGGTTGCTTGATCCCGTTATCCTTGCTCGTGATTCTCGCCTCAACGGTTTGTTCTCTTGTCTGCGTCTACTGATCGATTCCGCTTCGGATTTCTTACGAAGAAAAATTTGTAAACAGCAATTCGTTTAGTGTTTTTGAGTATGTTGTTGATACTGAGAAAATCGTTAGCTAAATTCTCATTCCTTGAAACATAAGGGGAATGGGCATTCTCAATATCTTAGAAGCCTGTATGAAGTAATTATAGAAGCATGTAGGTTGATGAAGATGTTGGGTTGGTTTTAGCTTTTGGTTCTTGAGTCCATGAACACAAACTGTTTTAGGAGTGACTGATTTTGTGTTCACCAATATACATAGGAATGGGAAAAAACATTGAGCCATTCTACTCTGTTGTTGTCTATGAAGATTTTATGGCTTTGCTCACTCTGTGAATGATAATCTTCGGTGTGAGCTGCTTAACCTTGTAGGAGATTATTGTGTAATCCAAGGTTTCTCTTTTCGCTTGTCTGCAGGTGGAGCTGCCTCGTGTCTTTCCATTCATGTTGGGGAAATCCGCCCTGGTGGTTTTAGGGGAAACCATAGACACCATACCTGTAATGAGACGTTCGTCATATGGGGAGCGAAGACAAAATTCAGGGTAAGTCTCATCATCCACCTCATTGATAGAACATAATGGAAGAATTACATTCTGTTGAATGAATCCTCTGGTATGATATGAAGGAGTGTCTATTTTTGTTTATCTAAGATATCCAATCCAATGCATCATTGAATGGGGTAAAGTGATAAGTCTTGGTAAAGAACATAAAAGAGAGTTCAGAGATTGCCTAATGCCATGCCAGCTTAACTAACCGTGTGTTGGTCTTTTTTGATGAGTATAAGTAGAGGATAGATGCAAGTTGGTATTTGGTTAGTTTGAGGTTTTGGGAGTGTTTAATGTCTCTAGAACAGCCCTAGAGTACTTTGATTCTGCACTGTATATGCTTTCTTTATGAAATGAAGGAGAGGATCGCTTCTGAAATTTTCGTAAAGATGTTCTTGACTATCCGACTAATATCATCATCAGTCAGTTTAGTGATGTGGGAAATGGGCTTGTCCTACATATATTAATCATTTGTTTGTGATGATTGAGCCCTGGCTTTCCATTGACTTGCTGCTCTCGGGTCAAAATGAACCAAACTCATTAATCTGACAATGTTTGTGGGTATGTCAATATGAATGCGTGCAGCTGGAGAACCACAAGGTCGAAAAAGGTTACGCCGAAGTGTTAATTGGAGATGACGAAGTAGCTGTAGCGGTTAGTCCGAGTGGCACGGCGCATGCTCTAGTAAACGTTGATCCTGTGCGTTCTACTTTCTTCATTGGCTGCCAAGACATTAATATGCAGAACAGCTCAACTAGCGACTACAAAGTATGGAAAGATCTATAATCCAAAACTGTTTAGTCTAGTTTAGCTTTCTCTTCTTCATTCGGATTTTCATTGGCCTTTCTCATTCACTTCTTCCTATGTAATCAGCTTCTATGGTTTCTTTCTATCGAGCTCTTATTTTGTATAGAATAGGCTTCTTTTTTTTCTTTTCGTCAGTCATATATTGTTAATGAGATTATAACCCTGAAACTTTCATTGTTTACGGCTCATTGATATTCATCCTGATACCACAGAATTTCCAGCTTTCATTAAAGGTGTGGATTATAGATTCGTTTGATATGTGCGAACCAATTTGTATGCAGAGTTTCTTCTTTCTTCAAAGTCTGTAACTCACAATGCAAGTTTTTCTAAAGAAACCTTGTTGCAATTGGCACTGTGGTCTTTTTCATTAAAAACAACGAGTTCTTTTAAAATTTATAATCTTTATGTATTTTTTTTATTTTTATAGTATAGACTTTAACTTAATGTCTGGACTCAAACCAGTACGTAGGCCATTAATAATATCATCACTTAGTCATACAAAAATATCAACTTCCAATAGAATGAATAAAAAAGACTTTAAAAAGTTGTATCTGTCCAGCATGCACAAGGACATGAATCTTAAAGAACACTCATAATCATGCCCTTTGCCTCTCATAGAGCATTGTGCTAATCTCCTAATGCCTATTTGATTAGGGTTCTAAATTCTTTTGATGGGAAATTTTATCATCTGAATTTGGATCTCATTCATCGGATAAACCATATTCTTTGTTCTATAATAATTATTTATCACTGTTCTAAGATGATTAAAAGGTTTATGTTAGTATTTTGGTTTGAATATTTTGGAGTAACATAAATATTGTAAAATTAAATGGAAGTAACGAATCTGAATTTATAAGCTTATTAGGCCATAGTAGGGTCCCCAAATTTTGTATGTCAAAATAAACTTAGTACGTGTTTTTTTTTTAAACTTAGTACGTGTTTTTTTTTTAAACTTAGTACATGTTAACAAAAAGTAACTTAGTAAACCATTATTAAACTAACAAAAAAAGGAAGACAAAAGACATTATAATGTCTATAGGTAATGATATATCGCAATTGTAAAAGCATCAGTATTTCAGTATTTGCCATGTGCCAATGGACCAACCTTAAAGTAAAAAAAAATGTAAAATAAAAGTGAAAAGAAAATAAAATAAAGAAAAGCAAAACCTAAATCACGAAAAAGGTAAGTATAATGTTTTAATTTTACCGTTGGAATGAATAAAACAAAACAATATTGAGTAAATGGGGAATTTAAGGTTTTAGTAGATAGAGAGAAAAGAGAGAAAGACATAAACAGCGAGGAGTATGAAGAAGAGTAAACAAGAGAACTTGCTCTCTCCCTCATCTTCATGGCGGGAAAATCACAATCCTCCTCGTAGAAACTCAAACTCTTCCGCC
The DNA here is from genome assembly GCA_002933935.1 of Eutrema yunnanense. Classification (NCBI taxonomy): domain Eukaryota; kingdom Viridiplantae; phylum Streptophyta; class Magnoliopsida; order Brassicales; family Brassicaceae; genus Eutrema; species Eutrema yunnanense. The sequence continues at coordinate 632,126 of PKML01009694.1, read as the reverse complement.
GTCACCTCCGGCTGCCTCCCCGGATTCTTCAACCTCTTCCTCTCCACCTTCAACTTCTCCTCCAACCGCCGGAAATCCATCACCTTGGGATCTAAGAAACGAGAACAGAGAACCGTCGTCTACGCTTCTCCTCCGGAAGATTCATCAAATGGAGACGACGGAGGAATTATAGTCGCGCCGCCGCTTCCACGCAACGAAGGAGAGGGAGATGCGGCGAGGGTGAGCCTGGTCGGGGCGTTAGAGAAATGCGATCGGGACTTAGAAGAACTCCGGAGAACCATCGACGTCATCAAAACCACTTACCTTCTTCACAAGAAACTTGAGGTGTCTCAAGCGGCGCCAGCTCGTAAGTTTCTCGGTTCCCATATTAATCAAATTTGATTAAACGTCTCTCGTCAGATTAATTATGGTCTAGTTATTATATATTAACTTCAAATGTAGGATACTTTTTTATATATCAACCCTTTGAATTCATTGGCAACAAATGTTATATAAAAAAAAAAACAGAATATTAGGGAAATGTTTAAAGATCTAATGTTGGTCAAAAATCATTAGCTTATAAACGTGCAGTAAAAAAAATTAGAAAAATTAGGAGAACAGTGTGTAGATCAAAGCAGCAACAAAGAGTGAAAGATAGAATGGGAAGGCAAAATGGTTGTCTCTTTGGTGGAGTATGTCCAATAGGGGAAGACAGTTTTATTTTAATAAATTATAGTGATAAACAAATGTAATTGCTCTAACAATTTCATGCATGCATGGAATGTGGTGTTTGGTTTGATGTCACATTTGTCATTAGTTGAGTAACTTGAGTTCACTACAAAGTTGTTGGCAATTGAGGATAATATTCAAATTGATATTAAGTCAAAAAAGGTAGTGGACTAATTAATAGTGAGGTTTAGTTTAGTGTAGTATAACATCATTTAGGTCTAATTAAAGTGCAAAAGAGAGTAAAGACAGTGAGGAGAAAGAGGCATGTTAGACAAATGATGAAGGAAGAAACAGCCTTTATTCCTTTAGTCATGAAGCCCACTTTTACTTTCTCATCATTTGGCCCCCCACCCATTATTTAATTTATTCCTGTTTCTGACCCACAAATTTCTTTTTTTAATTGACATCCATTTTTGTTGGTACCAAACTGGTTTAATGGTATCAAATCAAGAATCTGATCACTTTTAAGCAAAATGATTCTGCTGCTCGCACTGAATTTATATAACTGAGTTTTTATTGAATAATACACAAGAAACGTTGTAGTCTTGTAGAACAACTTCTGTTTTGAGAAAAGTTTTCTACAGCTTATTAAATATATAGTTTGTGATAATTAAAAACGAAAACAAAAAGGGGTGTGTTTTTCAGAATGTCTTTTTTTATAATGCTTGTATATTCAGAAAAAAAAAACGAAAAAAGTAGTATATGTCTGGTCTTATTTTGATGCTAAAGACAGAAATGCAATGACAATCGAGATATACAATAAGTTTTTTCTTTCTTTTTGACAACAATACGAATTTTTCTTCTTGACAACGAAAATGATAAATGGATAGTTTACAAAACAGAACCTGTCGTATAAATTATTTTATTTGGTTAACAGTGGCAGGAGGTGTCGTCGTGGGGACGCAGACGAATAAGAACACGAAGACGACGACAATACACGACACAGACACAACAATGTTGTCGATGATGATGAACCATCACGAGTACTGCAAAGACAATTACAAGTTCAACAACATAAATCTAATCACTAGACCCGATCATTACAGCATGCATGACGTCATTTCCAAGAGATCAACGTCGTCAACGGAGACACGTGGCACGGCGCCTATCGTGGTGCGGAAGGTAAGACTGAGCTTGATGGACAGCGTGAACCAGGTTTGCGATGACGTGGCATCTGGTCAGCGAAGAGAGGTCGCGAAGATCGGTTTGGCTCTTCATGATCACATCTGTCGGGACTTGATCGCAGAGACCGTTCACGAGCTTTCCTTCTCCGACTACTACGACGACGACGACGAGTGTCATAAATCGGCAGTGGATTCTGTTTGTTTCGGCGGAGGAAGTGGACGCCGACACATCCGACGTGGCAGTACCAACTCACTCCCACTCGACGCGTGCCGAAGAAGATTAGTGTTTTGATGTGATCGATCTCTTATCTTTGTGTGTCATAGTCGCGACAGTTTTCACCTATGTCACGTGTTGTATCTTTTATACTCCATCCGTTTCTTTTTATAAGTAGTTTTAGAGATTTTGTTTTGTTTCACAATATAAATTATTTTTATGTTTCTATACAATTTTTACCTTTATCGAATACTGTGTGGCCAATAATATTCTACAGTTTTTTTTATGATTGGTTGGATTAATTTTAATTTATATATTAAATAATATTTTTTGGTAAAAGATGAGTTTTTAAAAATATTGTGCTTTTAGCCAAAACTACTTATAAAAAAAAACGGAATGAGTATAAAATATACATTTCAAAAGTGTGCAAATGGTTGGGTTTGAGTTTTATGATAAAAAAATTTAGTATCTCATGATATTTCACTATTTGCAATATAACATCTTATATAGTTTCTTGCAAACAATTTCACTGGTGTTCTTAGAAAAAATAATTAATAACCAACAAAAAAGTGAAACGAAGATTCATCTAGATACACTATTAATTGTTTTGCCAAATCATATAGGTAATTAAACCTTTAATTATTATCATAATATATATATATATATATATATATATATATTTGCTCCATATTAATAACCATTTAATCATATATATTAGGAAAATTGATTAGATGAATCAAACTTATGGTTATATCTTAAAGTCTCTTATTATTATTTTTGAAAATGAATTCTAATTCAAAACGTGTCACTGGTGACACTGAACAAAAAAAAAGAAAGAGAATTACCCTAGTATAAAGTAATAATTAGACAAACTAACCAATCTTAAATGGGAAAACTGCCTAAAAAAACATAAACTTACAAATTATGTCCATTAAAAGCATTAACTATCGAGTATGCCATTTAAATCATCATATTTTGTTGACTTCAAATTTAAACCCTCGACTTTTGTTGACTCGGCCAAAAAGAACATGACGTTAAATCCGTAAACGGAACTCATAAACAGTGTTACAACTCCGTTAGTTTAATAAAACGACGCCGTTTCATCTCTAATCTAAAAAAAAAAAAAAATTACATGTGTCACCATCTTATTGCAGGTGACACATGTAATATTTTTGTTTTTGAATAAGAAATGAAACGACGTCGTTTTATTAAACTAACGGAGTTGTAACACCGTTTATGAATTCCGTTTACGTATTTAACGTCATGGTCTTTTTGGTCGATTCAACAAAAGTTTATGGTTTAAATTTGAAGTCAACAAAATATGATGATTTAAATGGCTGACTCGATAGTTGATGGTTTTAATTAGGGATGTCAATCGGGCTAGCCCGGCCCGGCCCGGCCCGAAACCCGTAAAGCCCGCATATATTTGAGCCCGGCCCGGCCCGGCCCGAAAAAAAATCGGGCCTAAATTCCAAGGCCCGGCCCGGACAGGGCTCTAGGGCTTTTCGGGCTTTTTCGGGCTTTTTCGTTTTTTTATTTACAAACACAAAATTCACAATTCTCAGATGAATAATTAAAACAAAATATTTATAAAAATAAATCTAAATTGAAATGTATTATATCAAATCCAATTAAAATTTAAAAGTAAAAGTTTGACAAAAAAACAAATAAAATTCAAATAAATTGTATTATCAAATAAAACATAAAATCAAAACACTTCAAATCTAGGTAGTAGAGTTTAGATTAGAATCTCCTTCATTGTTTTCTAAATCCTCATCACCATCAAGAGGTACAGATAAAAAAAAAGGTAAAATAATATTAAGTTTTGACATGTATAAATTATATAGAAATGTCATTGAAAGTTTATAGATAATGATTTTTGAAATATGAAGTAAATATGAATGAATGATAATAGTGCATGGATCACGAAATGTATAGAAAATATGTCAAATTATTATTTTTAGAAAGATAAATGTTTAAATAAAATCTCTAACTAATTAAAATAAAAAGTTCCGGGCTTTTCGGGCTAGCCCGAGCCCGATCGGGCTAAGCCCGAAAACACACTAGCCCGAATGGGCTTTAGCCCGAAAAGCCCGATTTTTTTCGGGCTTATATTTCTAGGCCCGAGCCCGCTGTTTTTCAGGGTCGGGCCGGGCCGGGCCTCGGGCTTTGGCCCTAATTGACACCCCTAGTTTTAATAGTCATAATTTATAAGTTGATGTTTTTTTAAGGAAGTTTTCCCAATCTTAAAATAAACATCTGGAGGTAATGCTGACGTGGTAATCAACGGTCCGCGTACAGACCGCGTGAACGTGTGAGATCCGTTTATTGTCCACTCTGGCGGAAAATAATTAATAGTGGTACTAACGTAATTATTGTAAAAATGTGAGGGTGAAAAAGAGATTTCAATATCGGGGTATTTGGTTAATAAAAACGATTCGAGTCCGGGTCGGAGCAAAAGTCGTTAATAGCAAGTACCCGATAAAGACGGTTTCTCTCTCGTTTTCTAATTTCTGTTCTTCTTCTTCTTCTTCTTCTTCCTCTCGATTTGAGAGAAAACTAAAAAGAACCTACAGGTTAACGAAAAGCAAAAGAAAGTTTAACAATGGCGGATCAGCTCACCGACGATCAGATCTCTGAGTTCAAGGAAGCCTTCAGCTTATTCGACAAGGATGGTGACGGTACGTTTTTTTTTACTCCTTCAAATGTTGAATATACGTTTGTGAATGCATAGGATTTTGCTACTGATTTGATTTGTGGTTATTGACCTATATCGGTGTAGATGTTACGGATCTGCGATTCGTGATCTCTAGACTCGTCCTTTGGTGATTTTGATCGATTTGGTCCTTCGGGATTGCAGATTTTGTTAGAATTCTCCAACGGAAGTTCCGTTTAGATTTTCCCCTTGTCCTTTGATTCATATTGTAAATCGATTGCCCAGAAAAAGATAGATCTAGCTAAGATAAGATGCTTTGAGTTTCGTAATTGAAAATTGTATATTGAATTGTTCCGTCCAAGCGGTTATTGATTGATGATGAACAATCGTTGATTTACTTGCAGGTTGCATTACCACCAAGGAGCTGGGAACTGTGATGCGTTCTCTTGGACAGAACCCAACCGAAGCAGAGCTCCAAGACATGATCAATGAAGTGGACGCTGATGGTAACGGCACCATTGATTTCCCAGAGTTCTTGAACCTCATGGCCCGTAAGATGAAGGACACCGACTCCGAGGAAGAGCTCAAGGAAGCATTCCGGGTCTTCGACAAGGACCAGAACGGTTTCATCTCTGCCGCTGAGCTCCGCCATGTCATGACAAACCTCGGCGAGAAGCTCACAGACGAAGAAGTCGATGAGATGATCAAGGAAGCTGATGTTGATGGTGATGGCCAGATTAACTATGAGGAGTTTGTCAAGGTCATGATGGCTAAGTGATGCCGTTTTGGACCCCCCAAAGTCCCGAGCTTGGCTTGCCTCTCTTATACTCTTTTATGTAATTCTTATATTACTCTTATATGTTCTCTACAAAATTTATTCATGGGTCTGTTTTCTGGTTGTTTAAGACGCATCTCTTTTTATGCTCTTATTTTGCGTCTGAACAATTCAAGTCTTTCCTTTTTTTGTTTGTTTGTTTTTCTTGCTCTCCTAAGTTGTAACTTCGTCTAGTAAAGCATTGTATCATGGTTTTGTTATATGCAAAATTAGATCCTATTAAGGAGCCAGAAACTAATGTTTTTTTTATTCATCCAGATAACTTCTTTAAACCTATTATTGAGTAAGTGAAACAAATGGCTTTAAGCCCATATTATCACGAAACCTTTGAGTTTCATATTTTAGTGATGGGAGACAGACCGTTGTAAGAGCTGCCTCCGAATTGATCACGAGACCTTTGAGTTTCAAGACAACAAGAGTTTTGCAGGTAAACAATTCAGGAGGTAATAGGATCTTGGCACTAAAAGCATCTATCTCGAGCTCACGGAGGTGACAATGATGATGATGAAGCGCGGTGCTAATCCACTGTCCAATGTCTTTATTCCATGATAAAACTGCATATAATCTGAAATAAAGGCTTTCTAGAACATGAGGTTGATGTGCAAACAGTGACTTGTCCAGAGAGATTTCCATTTTTTTTGACAAGAGACTTGTCACCCACAGCATGTTTTGTGGGAAGGTATCTTCAAGACCAAATCGTCAGGCAACTCGCTGATACTATGAGTTAAGGAGATTTCTACATAGCTGCCTTATCGAAACATCAAACATTTATCTGATGTGAGTGGATGATGGTCGATCGGTTAAAGCCATAGTATCTTCCGGTGAAAAGATGAAGAAAAAACAGCAAGGTAAAAACTGTTTTTTTGGTAAACTGTTTTCCGGGTATTTCAAATATTTTCACGTACTTTTGGCCTTTTGGGTAGTTTGGATAGTTTTTTTACGGAGGTTTTTGAAAGTGCAAGAGCTATACTGATACAAGAACTGGAACACAATCTGACATAGGGTTTTCCTTACAAGGATGTATTACTAGAAAATCTGTTAAGTAACCATACAAGTTGAACTTAACACGATCTACGACCAAGTTCAAGACACACCTTGACTTGTCTAACTAGCCTACCACGTTCAAGGATCTATACACGATCCAAGAACCCCATAGAAAAACCCTGTAGCACCTTAGGTTTGATCTCTTACAAGACAACCAAAAATCTTATGCTAAGAATTCTCCCTCATATTGTGTTAGCCTCATACAAAGGTTAAACACACCTATTTATACATAATAGGTCGTGGCCCATACTAGCCAAAATCATCCCTTGGAGATAAATGCAAATCTCCAAGAATATTCACTTTTCCTTTTTCTTCTCCTAAGAACAAGGAAACTTCTCCAATCTTCAATATCTTCTCCTAGATGCTTGTCCAGCTCAGCTACCCCTCTAGGCACGTCTCTGGAAGCTTCTAGAAGTCCAAGCCAGCCCACGCTTTGGCTCCACGTTGACAGATTCCTTGAGTTGCTTGCCTGTATCACTTCCTGTAGTACTTCTCGACTGGTACAGGAGATGCATCAACCGCTGCCTCTTTACTCTCCCCCTTGATTACTGAGTTGTAGAGGTCAAAGCCACAACCAATACCACATCACCATCGGTTTTTTTAAACTCAGCTAAACATTACATCAACAGTTTTCGGGTAATTTGGATACTTAAGAGTAGTTTTGAGTACTTTTGGGTTGTTTTTCCGGATTTTTTTTAGTGTTTTCAGGTATTTTTGGATATTTTGGGTAAACCGAACCCGACCCGAAAATTATAAATACCCGAATGGGACTTAAACCTCTAAACCCGACAAATCTGAAATATCCTATCCGAATCCGAACGGATACCCGAACGCCCATATCTAGCATGTACCAAAGATGACATATTTATAACAAATTTATTATGTTATATTTCATGTCAATTATCAAATGAAATATTACATTATCAAAAAAAAATTAAATGCATAAATTTGATATTTACAACTTATTTTTAAAAAAATATTTTCACACATATTAAGAAAACACATTAAAATTTGATTATAAATGCATCATTTTGTGATTAACAATTTTCTATAACTCTAAACCAATATTAAATTCAATAAATTTAATTATTTTCTTGAATTTTACAATTCATCATTATTAACTAATAAAAATGCATAGAAGACTTTAAAAAATCTTGAAACATTTTTTTCTAAAACATCTATTAATAAAGAACAGAAAGAGTATGATTTAATATTATTCCGAAATTTTCTATTTTCTAATTTTTTCTAAAAAATAATTTGTGTTTGGCAACAAGTTTTATAGTATAGATAAATTATAATATCCTTACTTAATACTTATTTGGACACAAAAAAATACTCATGTTTTAATAGTACAAATTAATTTATCATGCAATTTCAATAATATTTTTTTTGTATATTTTAATTAAAAACAATTATTAAATTACTTTCAGTAAATCCTCTATGTATTGAAGGAGCAGAAAAAAGTTTTTGTTGACGTGTTGCAAGAAGAATGTTTTACAAAAAAACAAAAAAAATTGTTTGATAGAAGATAATAAAATTTTGTTTTTGGTTATCTTTTTTTCGTAGAATGTTATTTTAATTAGTTTGGGTTTTGACTAGGGTTTCCCAGGTTATATATATATATAATTTTATGTTAAAGGTAACTTTGTAAGAAAAGAATTGAAATCATCGTAATTTTAAATTCAAATTCTCTAAGCAACAAAATGTAATATCTTTTCTTCCGACTAGAAGTAGTAAACATTACTTGCAAGAGGAAATAGTGAAAAGATATATGGTTTGATGTAAAAAGGATTTTTTGGTTTGAAAAAAATCTGACATTCAATTAAAAAAAAAGAAAAAGAATTGAAATCAACAGCTGCCGTCCGTTATCACAAACGTTTGAGCTGGTGACTATATAACGGTAGAACCATTTAAAACGTTATGAAACAACACAAAGCGGTATCCATGAATCATGATTATATGATCAAACGCGTGTAATCGCATTTATCCGTTTGCGGGAGAACCAATGAGACTCTTAAAAAATATCATTATTCAAGACAACACTAATATATATATATACTCTCTCTCTCTCTCTAGTCTCATTTATGTATAAATATATGGGCGATCTTGCTTTTTAGAACAAAACCCATCGAAAGCTCCAAAACCAAACAAAGAAGAAGGCGGCGGAGAAGCAAACAGAAAAATGCAGCCAGAGATTTCAGATCAAATATTATATTCTTTCCTCACCGGAGGAATCTGTGCCTCGTCGAGCACCACCACCACCACCACAACGTCGTCGTTTTACCCTTTTGCCATCGAAGACACGATTTCTCAAGACAGAGCTCTTGCTGCTCTGAGGAACCATAAAGAAGCCGAGCGAAGGAGAAGAGAGAGAATCAATTCTCATCTCAACAAGCTCCGCAACTTACTCTCTTGTAACTCCAAGGTACACCATAACTTTACAACAATCCTTATTATTTGCTTACTGATATTAAGTTTGATTGAGACTTCTTTAACAAAACAAAAAAACAAAAAAGTTTGATTGAGACTATAATCTACTAATTCAGGTGGTATCCATAAAAGCATATAAATAATTAATAAATATATGATGATTTTAAATTAATTTCTACACTCTCATCCTTTTTACTCATACTAAACATTATTATTATTTAATAGAAGAATTTGGAGGGAGAATTAGAGTTTAATTTGGATGTTATCTCACCAAAGTTTTTTTTTGTCTTTATTTAAACAAATTAAACCTATATCCAAATGACAAATTAAAATCTATATTTTTTAATTGGGTTAAATTAATATTGCTTGGTTAATTTAGTATATTAGGATTTGATTTATTGGTAAGAAAGATGGAACATTGGAAGTGTATCAAATATTTTTAAAAATTAACATAGTAATGTTTTCGAATAATAAAAAAAAGCTGCAAGTACTGGGGGAATATCTAGAAAATTGAGGAAAAATAAAAAAGCTTTCATCAAAGTCCTTTTTTCTCTGAAGCTGTTTGTCGGAAAAGTTATCGAGCTTTTTGTTTTACTTTGAAACAATTGAACATGAAGACAAAATTATTTCTCGAATCAAGGGTTCTCTTTCCTTAATGTTTCATATTTTTCGTTACAGACAGACAAAGCCACACTACTAGCAAAAGTAGTTCAACGAGTCAAAGAACTCAAACAACAAACCCTAGAAATCTCCAACGAATCCTTACCGTCGGAGACAGACGAAATCAGTGTACTCAACTTTGAAGATAGTTCCAACGACGACGGTCGGATAATCTTCAAGATATCGTTTTGCTGCGAGGACAGGCCAGATCTCTTGCAAGATATAGTGGAGATACTCAAATCTCTTCAGATGGAAACTGTCTATGCCGATATAACGACAATCGGTGGTCGGACAAGAAACGATCTCGTTGTCGTCGCCGACATAGAGCAACACGGTGTCGAGTCGGTTAAATTTCTACAAAACGCACTCAAGTCATTGCTCGAACGGTCAAGCCAGTCGGTGGTGATGGGACGTGGTGGTGGTGGTGGTGGGGGAGAAATCTCAAAACGACGTCGTGGGGTGGATCACATCATAATGGTGTGATTTTGATGATACTTGAGCACTATATATATCATAGTTATTTTAAAAAACATTAATATAGGGTTTTAGCTTTTATCATAATATATTGTTAACGTGGTTATAATTACCAGAACCCTTTTGTGTTTCTTTTTTCCAAAAAAAAATAAATAAAACTTTATATGGTTTTATGAGTTTGTGTTATGAGTGCAAATAAAAAAGAAGACTTTGTATGGTTTTATGAGTTTGTGTTATGAGTGCAAACATCTCTATTTTTTATTTTATTTTGAGAAAAAGAAAATTTATTTAGAAATATTTAGTATATAATTTTAATTTCAATTTTGAGGTGTAAAATAGTTGATGACGAAGGTTTTAATTAATTAGATTGTGGGAATATTTGTTGAGGCAGAAGAATCTAAGAAAGAGATGTGATTGGCTGAAGAGTGAAGTACATGCAGAGAAACAAGACTTCCAAAACATAACATATATATATATATATATACATTATATACGTTATAGAGAAAATTAGAAGCATGAAATGGTGTATATAAAGTGAAGGTACGATGTAAGACAGTGAAGAGAAGGTGTTAGTAGAATCTTAATGAAAGAATATACGGAGAAGTGTTTGAGTTCCAAAGCTACCTCATGTCATCTTGTCCCCCAAAGATCTCTTCCTTTTGTTCGTATCTCTCTGAATATTTTTTGTACCTTCGCTTTTTTTTTCTTTTTCTGTTGTCTTATTTGAAGAAAATTTAAAATCCCCAAAATTATTGACTGTAGTATTGTTTTGAACAAACAAACATTGAATTATTGACTGTATTGTCTGTATATGTATGACCGCCTTTTTCTCTTGGTATGAATCGATCTCTCTTTTTTTTTTCAATTTTATTTATTATCTATAATTTGTTTCATCGTAAAAAAAAAGGATAAATAGAAAATAGAATGTAAATGACTAACTTATCTTCTTCTTTCCCGTTACTCTATCAAATTATCTCTGAGATTAACCCCATTGGAAAAAAATACAAAATGAATACGAAGGAGGCAGATATAGAGTAGACATGACCAAAATGGAACCGTAATCGTATTTCGGACTGTAACCGTACCGTTTTCAAACCGTAACCAGACCGTAACCGTGTTAGACGGTTAAAAACCGTAACCGTTAACCGTAAAAATATATTAGTTATGGTTAAAAAAATTATTAACCGTAACCGTTAATTAACCGTAACCGTATCAAAACTGTTGGTTAATTGCAAGGTTAAACCGTAAAATTTTAACTGTAACCGTTTTAAAAATAAAATTATATATACTAATAATTATAATTAGTTCTGTAAAATTAAAAATTCAAAGAAAATTATATATAATCAATTTATCAATAGCAAATGCAAATATAACAAATAGAAATATTAATTAAAACTTAAACGTGCTAAACTTTTTTTTTTTTTTTTAACTAAATTGTTGTAATAGTTTATTTACTCTTTAGGTTATAGATTAATAAAATGTATTTTGGAATATTTTGAAACAAACTAATAAAAACTTTAGTTAGTTTATTTTACCCATATTAATAAAATTGTTTAGAATATTAATTATAGATTTCTAATTATTTAATTATAAATCATGACATTAACCATTTATTGTCATCAGATAACCGTAACCGTATCTAACCGTAACCGTATTAACCGGACTCGTATTTAACCGTAACCGTTTTAACCGTATATTAAACGGTTAAGGTTACGGTTAAGGTTAAGGTTGAAAAAAAATTTAACCGTAATCGGTGGTTAAATAACCTTAACCGTATTTGAAAGGACCGCATTTTTTTTTTTGCATATAATTAATTAAACAATCATTAACTCATAATTAATTAAACAACCATTAATTAATTATTACACACAGGTTAACGATTCTAAACAACAACAACAACAACTGGTATCGATCGATACCCCTCTAGTGTCGATCGATACCCCCCTAGTGTCGATCGATACCCAGACAACAAAAGCGAGCCCCGGGTCCTAATCATCCTCTCTTCACCGCCTCGATTCCACGATCACGCCACATCTTTACCTGCATCAACAAAAGTGATGCATCAACATTTGGCTAACCAAATGCTGAGTGAGATTGATCATGCCAACAACATGCCACCAATTAACAATCAACATTATCAATTATTAATACAACATTCATCACCAAAGCAACCGGTATCGATCGATACCCCCATGGTGTCGATCGATGCCCAAACAACACGTGTCACCCGACAAGGGCCTAGTATCGATCGACACCCGAACCCTCACCTGGTATCGATCGATGCTACACGACTCAAACCTATCCACAAAGGATCAGTATCGATCGATACCCACCTGGTATCGGTCGATACCCACGAGACCTAAACACAGGAATCGCCATAACAACCACCAAAACCACCAATCAAGCTTAACAAGGAATCACACAAGCTTAATTGATCACATGTGGTCACAACTCACCTTAAAACGGCTGAATCGAGCTCTAAAACGACCTTCTAAGCTTAAGAAGATCTCCCTCTCTTCTCACCAGCTTACGTCGAACCAAGCTCCTCCAACCACTTTTTCGAGCTTCTCACAATGCTCAAAACCTTCTGATCTCGCAAGATCTAAGCTTCGCAAAGCTTCTTCTCACTTTCTCTCCTTCTCTCTCTCTCTCTCTTTCTTTCACGAACTCTCTCGACCCTTCTATGGTCTCATCCTCCCAAAGGATCTCTTTTTATACTCGAAAGAAGAAAGAGAAGAAGATAACCACGAGAAAACCCGGCTAGTATCGATCGATACAGGCCGGTATCGATCGATACTGGCCCCGGAACAACCCTAATTGATTATTTCGATACTGGCCCCGAAACAACCCTAATTGATTATTTCACTCTAATAATCAATTCTTCCGGACACGGGCATTACAGTATTAACCGTAACCGTGGCCATGCTTAATATAGAGAGAGGGCAAGGTAAATGCGTGAAAAACAAAAAAAAAACTGGCAAAAAGAAAGAATTTGATGGGCCATTCTTCGATGCGACAATAAGCATTCCTATTTGTTTCTTACAAATACTCCCTCTGTTCTATATTAGATGAGGTTTAAGGTTTTTTCACACAAATTAAGAAAGCTTGTGTAATACCATTTTTAACCTCATTTATTATTGTTTAATTTTTAATTTGCTAAATAAGTATCTTAATAATAGAAGGGCTAAAAAAGTCATTTTATGATAATTTATGCATTGGTAAGTGAAAACATCAATTAATTGTGGAAAAAACAAACTCTCTAGAACATCAATTAATTCAGAACGGAGGGAGTACAATATTACTGGCTGCATTTTCTTTCTTAATTGATATATACACATTAATAATGTATGGGTGCATTTATCCCTGATACCACAGTGCTTTAGCTTTTCCTATGCTGACATCGGATGATTTTGAAGTATTATCCCTTTTTAATTTGCAATTGAACTAATGCCCTTTTTAGATTATTATTAGGCAGGGATGCATATATATGCTTCAAATATATATAGACAAATATTGTAATTTGAGTTCTTATATAACAGCGATGATTGGTGTAGGAGAGAATAAATAGAATAATTCTGGTCCGGTTAAAGCTTGATTGGTGTTGACACTGCATGAGAAATGGACCAAATGGTCGTTGAGACTTAGAGAGATGGCTTAGGTTTTTGGTTGTATCCAAATGAAAATCCATGAAGTTTGTAGCAGCGATGAAAGAATATCCAAATTATTATGTTGTGGCCAAAAAGGAAAGCTGTAATTATCATATTTCGTGTGTGTAGATCAATATAGTGCATATGATCATTTCATGTATTTTGGATGCTTGTTCCCAAAATCTTACATGAATGTGTCAAATTGTGAGAAAAAGATGCAATTTGAGAGACTAAGAGCATCTTCAATGTATTTCCTCATTTTTATCTTCAAAATGTAGTAATTTCAAAATGGATATGGATTTCTCTCCAATGTATTCCTCTATTTTTTACTCCAAAAAGAATATTTTTAGTATATTCTTCATTTTTTATATTATTATTAATTGCTAAAACTATACTTTATCTATAAAATTTACAAATTAACTCATTATATTTTTTTTTCAAAACTTTCACAAATTGTGATATTATTTGAATTTAACCATTACAATATCATAAAAAATAACAAAACAAAGCACATTTTAATTTAAATATCACCATTTGAATATTTTTCCCATACATGATCAATTAACGCATTTCGAAGTGAGAAATGAGCGTTTTTATATTTGATTTCTCTGAATCGAGCAAAAAAATTTTGGAATTGAATATTTTCGTCCTCAGCTACTTCTACCTCTGGAGGTGGAGCTTCTCTTCCAACTTCAATTGGAGCATCGAGATCGCGTCCATCCTCGATTATCATGTTATGTAAAATTACACATGTAGTCATTATGTCATGTAACACATTCTTTTTCCAAAAACTAACCGGTCCTTTCACAATAGCAAATCGCGATTGGAGAACCCCGAAGGCACGTTCTATATCTTTCCTACATGCTTCTTCTCGCGTAGCAAAATATTTTTTCTTCGCACTCATTGGCTCGTGAATAGTTTGCACTATGACCATTTCAGATATATACCGTCAGCCAAATAATAACTCATATTATATTCTTTTCCTTGAATGGTATAATGGTATAATGAACAGGAGGAGCGATACTTTGAGCAAGATTGGAGAAAAGATGGGAAGATTCCAACACATTGATATCATTGTTAGTGTTTGGCATTCCGAAATAAGCATGCCATATCCATAAGTCATAATCTGCCACAGTTTCAAGAATTGTTGGCGATCCACTACGGCCTGCATATAATCTCATCATCATATCTATAAATTTTAATCGAGTCCAAATATATTTTAATTATTTAATTATATTAAATAAGAAGTGAAATTATTACAAGAATATTTGACGAGTTATATTTTGTTGTGCTGTTGTGCATATGTGACAAGTACATTACTTAAAACTTTTTGGAAAATAATGAAACCATAAAATCATTGTCTCGTAATATTTGTTAAAATTAAAGGTACAGTTTTTTAAAAAAATGATAAAATATGAAGGACTAAATTATAAATAAAAAAGTTCAACTCAATTTTAGAGTTGAAAATAGAGTTACTCTATATTTGGAGGAAAAAATGGCATTTGCCTATTTTGCAGTTAAAAATGGAGTAGGGTTGAAATGATTTTACTGCAAAATGACATTTGGAGTAGAAAATGGGGTATGATTCAACTCTACTCCAAATTCCATTTTGGAGTACAATCTCCTTCAATATCATTCAATTTTTTAACTCCAAAATAGAGAAATACCATTTTTTACTCCATATATGGAGTAATCTCATTTTTCAATCTATTTTGGAGTTTAATATTTTTATTTATAAAATAGTCTTTCAAAATTTAAATAATTTCAGATTAACATATTAAATTTCTAAATCCATTATATTTATTCACTTATCCACTTAAGAGTTGTTTAATGGGTAGTTACGTTAAATTTTATTTAAATATTGAGCACAATATATATTTAAACACTCTAAATTTAAGTTTTTAAAGAAATTTTTTTAATGGATCAATTTGTAAACTTTATAAATAAAATGTATTATTAGCAATTAATAATAAAATAGAAAAGAAGAATATTTGTTTTGAAAAAAAAAAATAAAGCAATATATTAGAGAGAAATTTAACTCTATTTTTGGAGTTAACAATGGATGAGAGATGCTCTAATAAATAGTATAAACAGATTGAAAAAAAAACACAAAAGAGTAAAGCAATTTTTTAAAAAAATATATTAAAAGATATGGAGAAAGTATATATGTATAAGAAGCGTGATGGCTCTGAGGCAGTTGGTGCCTCCTCGATACTCAACCTCTCGACCAAAAAGCATATACTTAAAAAAAAAACTAATAATTAAAATTCCGTTAAAAAATAAAACTATAACAAAATACAATTTGAATTTGTTGATGCTTTTGGAATTTATGGAAAAAGCAACAATTGACCAAGCTGTTGACAAAAAGAAATAAAGCAATAAAAAAAAAACACATCTCATGAGGCATGTGAACATGTGACTATAGTTTGGGCTTGAATTAAATGGGTTTAGCCCAATTAACAAACTATTCATCGTCTCGTAAGAAGTCCCAGCAAGGTGAAAGACGAAATTACTTCCTTTAAATGGTAATGGGACAGGCTAACATTCACTTACCAAGCCCCAAAATTAGTTCCAATTTGTGTTCTATTTATGTATTTTGAATCTCTGTTTTCTTTATTTCCACACTTCGTTCATTGTTTTTTTTTATTTTGGATTCTTTGCGGACTCGACAGTAATCCTAGACCCTAACAGATCCAGACTAATTTCTCGAGAGATGCGAGCCCGCCCAGTTACATCCCATATGGCCAAGAAATTTTATTGGTAATTTTACTTCCGCTAAGAGTCGATTAGCATGACGACTCTTCCAACGATAAAAAACCACCCTACAGTCCCACTACCACATCTTGGTTCATTTCGTTCATTGTTAAGGGTTACAAAGATATTATTTTAGGCTTTAATTTGTCCATATGTATATATTTGTTTCTACCTTTGTTAATAAGCCCTAAATATTTTAAGTAATTTAGAGCTTGAGACTAAGGCCGAAGCAATTTAAGCAAATCGGCCCATTAAGTCCTAAGAGTTGCTTCATATTCATACATAATGTATGGGTCTGAAAACAGAGATCAAAGTCCGTACATAAAATCAATATAGGACAAGTATAAAGATACGTATAGTCAGGTCGAACTATAACTACATATATGCTTCGATAAATATTATAAATATGATTTATTTGTTTGTTGGATAAATGTAAGCTTAAATGTAGCTTTATCTATAGTTGGGTTTTTTTACGAATCTACAGGCTTATATAAAGAAGTGGATGAGATCAAGGTATCAAATTCTTTGCTTTTCTTACTTTTTTTCTCCCCTTTCCTTCAGTAATTTGGAATTTTCGCTACCAAAATAAATTCTCTCACTCAAAAAGCCAAACGGCAATAATGTTTGTTGTGTGTGTGTGTTTTTTTTATTTATTTTTTTAATGTTTCCAACTTTCCATACCAAACGGCAATAAAAATAGTAATCATTTTTTATTTATTTTTTTATTCATGATATTTTTCAAAAGTTTTTTTTTGTTTTACAAATTACGAGTTTGTTAACAAAAAAAAAAACCAAAAATTTGTAACCACAATATTCTCCAAATGATTACTATTTTTACTAAGCACATTATTGATTTGAATCTTATATTTTTCAAATAAAATTAGAAAACTCAATGCTTTGATAGACATTATTTGGATTTGCAAAGAAATACGAATTGGCGTTCCTTTTCAACAAATTGACGTACCTTATTATAGATTAACATTGATTAGTAGGGAAAAAAACACTGATTAGTACTTATATTTTTTGATATATAAAAACTGATTAATTTGCAAAGAAATACGAAGTTGCGATGTTTTTGATTAATAAGCATTAAGATGTTTTGGATGTGTTGAGACAGTTACGATTATTTTATCTAGTCTTTTAATTCATGTGATAAGAATCAATCATATTGATTATTAATTATGATTATTAGATTGGAAATATAGTTTTTTCTTTTCGTCAAGGAATATTTTGTATAGTTTATAAAAGAAAAAGGAAAGAATCTGTGACAATATTATTCCGACAGTAAAGAAAACCAAAAAAAAGAGAAAAAGAATCTGAAGATCCAATCATATAGTATACTATTTATTCGTCTGATTATGCCTCTGTAATGGTATGCGTCTTCAGAGTGAGTTTTCTTCACGATCAAGTAATCTCTATAATATTATTTAAAAAGATATTTTTAAAAATAAATTTTGTTTTGTAAGTTATTACATAAAACGTCATTATAAATAACAAAAAATAATTGAAATAACAAAGAATATAATTATCTTTCAAAATTAGTGATAAAAATATAGAAAGAATTTATTTTGTATTAAAGATATTATCTACTATATATTTTTAAATAATAATCAATTCATATATATTCAAAAAATAAAAATATATTTGAAATCTTGATATATTTTTCACTATAGTTTATTATATTTTATTTTAATTTATATCCAAATAAAAATTGAAAAATATTTTACTAATTTTATAAAAAGTTAAACACAAAAATTGATTTTTTAAGAGTTCGTGAATTAACCACAAAACTAAAGTCATTAATCGGTACATAATATAATTATGTTGTTCAAGATTATAGATTTTACGGGTTAGCCGGAATAATATTTTAGTCAACTGCAAAACGGGTTAAATAGACAAATTATTATGTTTGACAACTCTATCTATAATCATGAATTAGACATATTATAAAATTCAAATAAAACCAATTTTTTTCAATTTAAATTTGTTTTTCTTATATAAAAAATGACTCCGCGTTATAGCGTGGATTGAATCCTAATATATAAATTATTAGAAAACTGTTCAATGGAAATGTCTAAATATGTAATCAGTTAAATTATTTTGGCGAGGATTATTTTGTAATGAGCAATCATTAGTCGGAGAAGGAAGAGGAATGTAAGATCTCCAACGTGCATGTGCTTCTAGCCATCTTCTTCTCGTATTTTTCCGGATCTTTTATTATTCGTCATACCAAATAAGTCTCTTTTTTTTTCATCTGAATTTTATTAAAATAACAAGTTGAAATACAAGGTAAAATACCAAATAAGGTTATTCTTATTTTAACAAAATACGGGAGGCGAGAGCGAGAGAGCGGTTTCTTTTGCGATTCAAAAGCGATTTTATCGTCTTCATCGTTTTCCGGACGGCACCGTTTTTTCTTGGCGCCGGTTGGCGCTCTCTATTGTTAATTCAACTGTTCCAAATCTCTTTCGTTTTAGATTTAGATGGTTTAATGGCAACTCACAATTTCCAAATTCATGTTTTTTGCTTCCTCGCAACAGTGGTTATACAAAGGTTGAATCTGATCTCGACACATGCATCATCCCTGATTTGGATGGGTTTTCAAAACACCCAGCTTTCTCCATTAGATGCAAAATCGAGTGTAATCTGTCGCGGCCAGATTGTGAATCAAAGTCGCGTCTCTATTCTCTCCCCTTGGGAGTATGCATTTCCGACATTCCTTTGTGTCGGTTTCACTCAATCTACGAACGGTGTTCGTCGGTTCGCTGGTACAGATCTGAGTATTCCTCAAATTCAATTCATCTCCACAATTTGGTTTGGAGATGTAATTTGGGTATTCGATCCGGGCATCACTGGAATATGGAGAATTAATGTGTGTACTCTGTCAACGGAAGAATCTTTTGAATCGGATGATTCTAAGTCGATTCTTATCAGTGTTTTTACTCTGCTATATATGGCATTTCTATAGAATCATCCACCATGGAAACCGTCATGGAAGGTACGAGGGATTGGAGCAGAAGACGTAATTTCTTTGTTGTATGGCGACATTCGTACAGTCGTTGAAAATTGGTAATCTCATGTATTATTTTTATCAAAAAATCAATAAATTGGGTTTGTTTTCGAAGAATATTTTTAGTTCCTACTTGGAGATGTTTCAATGTAATACAACATGAGAAAAATTGGATAACAGCCAAAAATCGCATCAGATCAAATGCGAAGACGAGGAAGGGAGGTGTGGACACTCTTTCAGCGAGTAAAACTCAGATTAAAGGATCGTCAAATTTCAATTTCGTTGATTTATTTTTTTTTATGTAATTTCTCTATTTATATCATCCATATGTTTTTATGATTAATATAATATAAGTTGCCAACAAAAAAAAAAGGTTATTCTTATTTTCTTTTTTTGGGTCTAAATTTATTCTTATTCTTAGTTATGTTTATTTAAATTAATTCAATGATTACTACGTTTGTTTAATTAAATACGCAGTGGTTGATAACTTGATATTTCAAATTTCATCCACAGTTAATTTGAGAGATGTAAAGTCCTAGTTATCACCAATTCATCTTGTAAACATATATTTCCTCCGTTTTATAATATATGATGTTTTAAGAAGAAAAAAATTGTTTTAAATTATATGATGTTTTTAATTTTTAATGTAAAATTAACTAATTTTATTTTATATTTGTATCATTGATAGATTATAAATGATGTTTTAGTTTATAAAAAAACAAAAATTAAATAATGTTTTAATTTGTATGCAAAAATCTTAAGTATCATATATTTTGAAACGGAGCAAGGACAAATATATGAACATACTCTCTTAAGAAAGAAAACAAAATATTTATAAAACTAATCAATCTTCTACAATATTTATAAAACTAATCAATTTTCTACAAACAATTACATAAGAAACTGCGTTAAAAGGACAATGTATAGAATATGGTTTTATCAACATTATCTACGTACGTACGGAGTAATGAACTAATGATCAACACAATCTAATAAAGATAAAATTTTGTACGAGTGTGTTCATCATTACACAAAACCAATTTTAAAAACGCCACTATACAAACGAAAATATGATATTATGTATATAAGATTATCCAAAGCATAAATTGACAAAATAAAGGTCCAATCCCCAAAATTATTTTTTAAGATTTTGGTTACCATAAGAATGACAAAATAAAATGATAGACAGAGTTGGATCATTTAACAATAAAATAAGAGAATGAGGTGTCAAATACCCTAAAAGTTAGTCAAATACCCAACAAACAAGCAAAGTCTCAATACTTGTGTTTTACACAATCACACCTTGCCATGTTCAGTTAACATATGCAAGAACAACAAATTCCACACCAACTTCATATTTTACTAAATTAGTTAATGATATGGGAGAAAGGATTTAAGATAAAATAAACCAATGATTTGGGTTTTGTGTTGAATGAGGACAGGCTGGTTTGGTTAAGGTAGGATCCAAAACTTAGCAAACCCCACTCCCATTATTATTCTTCAATGAATGGAATAGAAAGAAAAAAAATGAGGAATATGACTTTTTCTTAGCAACTAAAATAAAAATTCCACATTAATCCCCATTTTTAACAAAAGAGATGAAAATAATTATTTTGAAGAAAGAAAAACAAAAAGAAGTCTCATGGTTTCTTTCTTTTTATGCCTTTTTTCTTGGTGCTCTTCTCTGCTAAGCATCTTTTCCTTTTTTACCCTTCTCTCTCACTACCTTTATTCTTAGCGCCTTTGCCTTTTTTTTCCTGTGAAATTTGGCTTCTTTCCTTTCTTCTTCTTCCCATATCTATCTTCTCTCTCACTCTCTTCGTGATTCGGGTTTTGTTTATCTTCTTCTATTCCCTTGATTCGCACTCTCTCCCGATTTCGGAAAGTCGAAATGCTTTTCCTTTTGTGATTTCTGGGTTTTGTTTCTCTACTCTTTTCCCGGGAGAAATTTTCGTTTCTTTCCCGGGAAGTTCTTCCCTTTTCGTTCTGGGTTTCTTCTCACGTTGTTTTGTTTTTCGTTTCTCTGCTCAGTAATCAAACTGATTCAATCTCCGACATTTTGTGAAAGCATCGATTTTTCTTCTTCTTTCTTTTGCTTCCCTTAAGTATCGAATTACTCTCAATTTGATCTCTACTGATGGGGCTCTGTCATGGAAAACCTATAGAACAGCAATCGAAGAAGAGCCTCCCAATCTCAAACGAAACCGATGAGGAGGCACCTAAGCCATCGAAATCATCAGGGTTTCCGTTTTATAGCCCTAGCCCATTACCTAGCCTCTTCAAAACCTCACCTGCCGTATCCTCATCGAGCGTGAGCTCCACGCCACTTCGTATCTTCAAGCGACCTTTCCCACCTCCATCACCTGCCAAGCACATACGCGCTCTCCTCGCGCGTCGTCACGGTTCCATCAAGCCCAATGAAGCATCCATCCCTGAAGGCAGTGAGTGCGATGTTGGCCTCGACAAGAAATTCGGATTCTCCAAGCAGTTCGCTTCACACTACGAGATTGACGGTGAGGTGGGTCGAGGTCATTTTGGGTATACTTGCTCTGCTAAGGGGAAAAAAGGTAGCTTGAAAGGTCAAGATGTTGCTGTCAAAGTTATTCCCAAATCCAAGGTTCGTTAATGACTTTTAATCTCTATACATTACTTGCTCTTGATTCCTTTTAAGCTATTATCATATGGTTATGCTTTAGGTTCCACTTGTCATTTGCCATGTGTACTTCTTAGGCTTAGGCTTAGGCTTAGCTGGAACGATGACTTGTGCATTGGAGTTTTAAGTTGTCTGCATTTATCCACTGTACAAGTCCAATGCTGTCAATTGTTACCTGTTGGTTGGATTTTGACTGTCCGAGATTGGACTTGTAATATCATCGTTTACTTTGTCAGAGCATGAGTAAAACAGAGTTTATTGAGTTATGTCTGAAAAACCAACCTTCTCCCAGAGCTCCTTTCTTGAATTACTGCTTGATGCCTTGATCTGGATACAATCATAATTAATTGTTTATGTTCTCTAATATTGTGGATGCTATTTTTGGTAGATGACTACGGCAATTGCAATTGAGGATGTTAGAAGAGAAGTGAAGATATTGCGAGCTTTGACTGGTCACAAGAACCTAGTCGAGTTCTATGATGCCTTTGAAGATGATGAAAATGTTTACATTGTCATGGAGTACGTATAAACGTTGCTTCATAGATTTCCTATTACCAAGCGTTTGCATAATCATCTTTCAGTTGAGTGATTGAGATAAAAGTAATTACATCTATTTTCTTCTCTTTTGTGGTCAGGTTATGCAAAGGTGGTGAACTCTTGGACAAAATACTTCAAAGGTAACTGCTACATCATACATGATTCTGTCTTGTCTCTATTGTATCATGCTTTGACCGGTTGGAATTTTCTTTGTTTGGGCTCATCAGGGGAGGCAAATACTCAGAAGAAGATGCTAAAAAAGTAATGGCTCAGATTCTTAGTGTGGTAGCATACTGCCATCTTCAAGGCGTGGTTCACCGCGACCTCAAACCCGAGGTAATAGAACGTAACCTTAACCGTGTTGTTTCAGTTTCCAGATTGTTCTCTCATCCTTAATGTTTCTTTCTCTTTGTTCGGCTTTTTTTTCATTTGCAGAATTTTCTCTTCACTACAAAGGATGAGACTTCTCCTCTGAAAGCCATTGATTTTGGTCTCTCCGACTATGTCAGACCAGGTAAGCGATTTTAAAGGTTTCTCCTTCAAAAGCTTATCTTGAAGGTAGATGAAAAAGTTGACATTTTTGCCCTTTCTGCAGATGAGAGGTTGAATGACATTGTAGGAAGTGCTTATTACGTGGCTCCGGAAGTTTTACACCGTACATATGGAACTGAGGCAGACATGTGGAGTATTGGAGTGATTGCTTATATACTTCTCTGTGGTAGCCGACCCTTTTGGGCCCGTTCTGAATCTGGAATCTTCCGAGCTGTTCTTAAAGCAGAACCCAATTTTGAAGAAGTTCCTTGGCCATCTCTTTCACCAGACGCTGTAGATTTTGTGAAACGTTTGCTGAACAAAGATTACCGTAAGAGACTAACTGCTGCACAGGCTTTGTGTAAGTCTCTATAACCAACTTGATGCGTTTAATTTGATAATATTTATCATATTATTCTCACTTTTAATATATATTTGAATGATTTGTTATATGACAGGCCATCCGTGGCTGGCTGGTTCACATGAATTAAAGATACCATCTGATATGATCACTTACAGGCTCGTAAAAGCATACATAATGTCATCTTCTTTGAGGAAATCGGCTTTATCGGTGAGTTGGATTCTTCAGCATTTACCATGAACCTCAAGCCTAATAGATAGAAAGTCGATAACGATTTTTTTCATGGTTACAGGCTCTTGCCAAAACATTAACTGTACCACAGCTGACTTACCTGCGGGAGCAATTTAATCTGTTGGGACCGAGCAAAAATGGATATATCTCGATGCAGAATTACAAAACAGTGAGTTTCTATCTCATTCGAACGCTTCTTCTTCATTCTGGTATCTTTCTGTTTTCTTACAGTATCATAACAAATTGCAGGCGATCTTGAAGAGCTCGACAGAGGCTACAAAGGATTCAAGAGTCTTGGATTTTGTACACATGGTAAGGCGATGAGGACTAAGTCATATTCACTGTGAAATGGTGGTCAAAATGGTAAATTGGTAATTAATTACTTTATGGATTGCAGATTAGTTGTCTTCAGTACAAGAAACTAGACTTTGAAGAGTTTTGCGCTTCAGCTTTAAGTGTTTATCAGCTAGAAGCAATGGAAACTTGGGAGCAACAGGCACGCCGTGCATATGAGTTGTTTGAGAAAGATGGAAACAGAGTCATCATGATTGAGGAACTTGCATCGGTATAACTTTTTTCCTTTTCTACACACGTAGAGATGTGAAACTATCGATGTCTTGTGTGGTCCTTGATGTGTTTTTGCAAATGTGTTTTGTTAACAGGAACTCGGACTCGGTCCGTCTGTCCCTGTTCAGGTTGTTCTTCAGGATTGGATAAGACATTCTGATGGCAAGCTTAGTTTCTTGGGTTTTGTCAGACTCTTACACGGCGTGTCCTCTCGGACATTGCAGAAAGCGTAGAGGAGATTCTTTCCTTCACTCACACATCTACTTCTCCTTGGATCTAAAAGGGCCTGCCTTTAGGACAGGAACCTTACACCAAGTCTAAAGATTATGACCTAAAGGTAACCTGAGAGGAACTCATGATCAAATCGGCTGTTGCAGAGAGCTACCACACTGTCAGATGAAGTTGCGGCCTAAGGATAGCTCTGGTTCGATCTGGGTTTCGTTTTGTTACGTTTCTTGATAGTCCTTTTTTTCTCTCTTTGTTTGGTAAAGATGGAGTCTTTAAGATTTAAGAATGGTGTTGTACAGAAGAAGAAACATACTCCATTAAAGGTGGTCCCTTTCTTCTTCCTTGTTCCAGTGATGTCCATCTATGGCTTATGGGATTTTCTTTCTCTTTTGTAATAAGAACACATCTTAGTTATCACCTTAACAAAGTATCAATCTGCTTGTTGCCATTAAAATTTCCAATCTTTTAATATTAATGGTTGACGAATGACGAAGAACAAAGATCTTGGTTTACCAGATGAACCGAGTCTATAAAACCGAACTGTTTTAATTTCTGTTCGGTTCGATTAACCGGTTTGCTCAGGCGTTATGCGGCAAACTTTACGTGTCGAGCTCGAGCAGTCCTTTAATGGCCGCCAAGGCAATATCTGAGCCATCTCTGGATCAGCTCAACGAAGGTTGGGATCAGCCACGTCACTTCTGTCAGCTGCCGGAGATTCTCTACGTGACCGTTCTTCAGATCGGATCTTCTCTGTTTAACCGTCGCGAGGATTAGGATTCTTCTATCTTCTTCTTCTTTCTTGGCCTTGTTCACTCTTGAACAATTTAATGGCGACAAAGAGCAAAGCTCAAAGGACCAAACCCACTTCTGGATCTCAGCGTCTTGTTCTGTTATGTGTAGTTGTCTTCGCATTCCTCCTCCTGCTCTCTTCGGTGATCTCTACCGGGAAATTGGGTTTGCCGTATCAACAAACCCTAATCGACTATTTCGTGTGGTCTCCTCGCGGTAGGAGACAGCATACGTTGTCGGAGAAGTACTTGTATTGGGGAAACAGAATCGATTGTCCTGGGAAAAACTGTGAGACCTGTGCAGGCTTGGGTCACCAGGAATCTAGCCTGAGGTGCGCACTTGAAGAAGCCATGTTTCTTAACAGGTAATTGATTAGTCCTCTCTAGACAAAATGGGATAATTAGCTGACAAATTCGTTGGGTCTGAAATTGCAATTACTCAAGCTGTGACATTGTCAAATTCTTGATTTTCTGACTAGAGTTCTACTTTGCTGAATTCAATGAGATTGCTTTATAGGAAAATGCTGAAGCTTTATGGGGTTATATTAGTGTATTTGGAAGATGGTCTATTCCATAACTCTGTAACTGCATTTGTTGCAGGACCTTTGTAATGCCTTCTGGAATGTGCATTAATCCGATACATAATAAGAAAGGGATACTCAATCGATCTGATAACAAAACTACAGAGGAAGGGTGAGTTCTGTGATCCGCTTGACTTGTTTGTTTTCTAGAGATATGCATTCCCTATTGCAACCTTGGGGGATGTTTGGTGTTTGTCTCTTAACACAAGGGTCACTTTTGGATTTTTCTTAGTTGGGTTGGGAGCTCTTGTGCAATGGACTCCTTGTATGACATGGACCTCATATCTGAGAAGATACCAGTGATATTAGATGACTCCAAAACATGGCATATTGTTCTATCCACAAGCATGAAGTTGGGAGAAAGAGGGATTGCACATGTTTATGGCGTCAGCCGCCATAGGCTAACAGAGAGTCACTACTCAAATCTCTTGATCATCAACCGAACCGCAAGTCCTCTTGCATGGTAATCACTTCTTTTTATTCTTTTCGTTGGGGATTTTTCAGGGAATTGCATCTCTGAGATCAGATCATGATCAAGCTGATGAAATTGTGTATAACTTAAATTGGGAAGTCGGTACACAAAAGTCAATTTTCTTATTCTCCTCTAAGCTATTTATAATCCCCTTTTAACTCCTTTGAGATTATTGATAATGTGGGTGTAGGTTCGTTGAGTGCAAAGACAGAGGCAATCGTAGCGCCGTCATGCTTCCTTATTCATTTCTCCCTAATATGGCAGCTGCAAAATTGAGAAATTCCGCAGAAAAGGTATCATGGAAAATGCTTCCTTTAACCAATATACAAGATATATAATGGTGGTGGCTATTTCTGACAGATGGCTTGCAAACTAAGCTTAGTGACCAATTGTTGTATACTCTGCATCTTGAGATGAAGCCTTTAGGCTTGAATAAGTTTTGGTGTTGTTACAGATAAAAGCACAACTTGGTGACTATGATGCCATCCACGTTCGTCGAGGAGACAAACTGAAAACCAGAAAAGACAGGTTCGGAGTTGAAAGGATTCAGTTTCCTCATCTAGACAGAGATACGCGACCGGAGTTTATCCTTCACAGGATAGAGAAGCGGATCCCCCCAGGGAGAACTCTTTTTATTGGTTCTAATGAGAGAATGCCTGGATTTTTCTCTCCTCTCGCTGTCAGGTAAATTACTCTTATCAGATGCTTAAAAAGTCTTCTTAGACTCAGTTTTTAGATGTTTCCATTATAAATTAAGCTTATACGTATACATAGACTCATTTGTGAAATGTTGCCGGAATTGCTTATACTGCAGGTACAAACTGGCTTACTCATCAAATTTTAGCGAGATTCTAGATCCTATAATCAAGAATAATTACCAGTTATTCATGGTGGAGAGACTGGTAATGATGGGAGCCAAAACATTCTTCAAAACATTCAAAGAGTACGAAACGGATCTCACCTTAACTGATGATCCCAAAAAGAACAAGAACTGGGAATTACCAGTGTACACCATGGATGAAAGAAAAGAAGAAGCAAGCTAAAGTTTGTGCCTTCACAAGGTCTCACTGCAAATATACTAAAACTGTTGCAGAGCTTAGTCTTATCACTTCCCACTTTCTTGGAGTCACAAGCGAAATCAGTGTAGAAGTTATTGAGGTTTTTCCTCACTTTCTTGTGTAAATGGGTTTTTATAAGAATAGATGTAATAAGATCTGTGTTTTTTGAAAGTCTCGAAGTTTCAATAGATAAGCTTCTGAGTGTTTCTTTAAACTCACAAATCTGTGCTACATAACCTATGCAATGCGTCCTACACTACGAACAGAAAGAGAGAACTTTGGTCAGATCTTTGGGCGGATCATATATGTTGAGACATGTTGGCTTCAAAGGTTAGTCCAACGGCAGAAGAATTCACCTATTGTGTGTTGTTTCGGAATCTGGAATCAACAATGTTTCTGATTCTTCCCATTCAGGGTAAAGCCCTTTCTCAATTAGTGGGATTGTGCTTCAAGAAGGATGTTTGTGGCGGCATTGACATCGTTTCTGGCGTGCACGAGCGCCTGTCTGGCTGCGTTTCTGTCAAATCCCATTGATACCAATGTACCTATGGCTTCCTCAGATGGTTCTGCACTTGACACCATTGGAGCTGGCTGAGATCTCTGTAAAATGAAGTGGCTTTTTAGATGACACTAAGAATTTGAGGCAAAACGGACGTTACTGAGAAAAAGAAAGGATGAGACTTGCCTCTGCTCGGCGACCTGTGTTGGGTGATACAGTCCCAACGATGTTCCTGCTTGGTGCTGGAGGAGGAGAATTACCAAAGGACGGCAAAGAAAGCCGGGAAAAGAACGAAGCGACAAACTCGGGGAACTGGATGTGTTCAGACATAAATTTTAATGTTACTCTAGTGACATTGGAAAACTAAGGAGCGAGCAATTTGACACAGAGAGAAATAATGTGTGTTTATTTCTGTAAAAGGGTTAGAAAGGTATAACCTTTGCCTTGCGGATGCCGAGGATGTTCAAGCGATACAAGGAGCCAGCAATTATGCCGCAAATTCCAGGAAAGATGGATCTTTTCCAAGAAGATAGTAGAAGCTGCAAAAATGAAAACCGAGAAGATTCTCAATCTAAGACAAAGGACACTACTCGTACAACAAGAATTATTCAATTAAACTTATGGCATAGTTTACCTGGACTCCTGCAAGATATATGAATGACTTATCAGAGAAGTTGACACCAAATACTCGAAACCTCGTTGAAACTGGAATGTCCAAGTAGAAGGGTATAAACGAAGCAAATATTAGGCCATATGGTCCAGAGGTCAGTAGGTTGGCTGTGGTATCTGCAAAAACAAACAGTAGATAGTTACCTTAGTAAATCGAAACAAGTTACCACCTATTCCTTAGTGAAGTTATGTTTTACAAATGTGTAAAATCCGTGGCAGAAGCACATAAAATAAAAACCCATGTACTAAAACACATAATCTATATAATGGACCAGGAGAATATCCTGTAAAAGATCTCCATGAGAATTATAGGGAAGAAAAAAGCAGGATGGATATTGAAACCAATAAAGATCGTCGCAGTATCTTAGTCTAATCATAATTCATAAGACGCCATATAATAATCCAGAACACCACAATCATAATTCATAAGACGCCATATAATAATCCAGAGAACCACAATCCTTCCTTGTACATTGTTCCCTACTTAGTTTTTCTAGGAATGGTAACAAATTTAAGTTAAGCGAACCAACAACCACAATAGTGGCATCATTGCAAATCCTAACTAATGAGCCAAAGAGGTAGAGTTTGAAGAGGCTGTCTTGAAATAGAATGATGGGTACCTTTAAGCAGTGATAGCAAAATGACCTCTAGTAGTAGAGATACAGTCCCTGAGAAGAAGATAAAAACCTGCAGAAGTAACACTCACTAATTAACCTTTTGTAAGCAAAAGAAAATAGTGGAATTAGATAAAAAAAACTTGAAGGAACTATCACCAGTCAACCTTTCTAGTTAACACTTTGCCAAGCAGCAGAACAAGAAACAGAGAAGGCATGGAAGAAGATGTCAAGCTACAAGTATTACTTACCGAGTACTTATTTGAGCCAATCTGTCTCTCAAAAACTCGGAAGTAGTATAGCAAATACAATCCGAACATCAATTCGGGTGTGGAGGAGAAGGCAAAAGTCGACATGATTAACTTCCATATCCGAAACTTGTCAAAAATATCCTGCAAAAACGCATTGTATTTTGATTTTCATAGCAACTAGAAATAACTTTGAATCCTAAACCGAGAAACTAGAATCAAAGTGCCAGGTCAGTGGCATAGACAGAGAGATGAATCAGAATGCAAGAAGGCCGACACTTATGGTTTCAAGAAAGCAACCAACGATGGATGCTTACAAGGTTAAACCCCAAAAAGAGAGCCAAACTAAAAATCATTTCTAGAGGCAATGTTGTGTATCTTCAAAACAGTAAGTAACGAAAACGGACCGAGAATCGGAATTTGAGTAAGAAATCGACAAAACAAAACAGCAAATGCGAAAACCTGGTAAGACAAACCGAGCTTGGAAGAACGGCCCCGGATCCCGAAGAACACAGTGAAAAGGGCGCTAGTGATGACGAAGGCTTTCGTTACCGGAGCATTATCTGCAAATTTTAATTACTTAGAAATCGAAATAAAATCAGGAAACAGCACGAGTGGGGGAAGAAACTGATCAAGCGAATGGTTTCGATACGTACGGAAACCGGAGGGACCGCCGTTCATCTTCGTCGGTGAGCAAGTTCGTCACGGATCAAATCTGGAATCCGAGATCGAGGCAACACCAACCTTTTGATCTTCTTTTCTGAGAAAAGGATGGGTGTTTGCAGGAATTCAATTCAATATTTTCGAATTCAGAAATTAAATCATTATTATTATTTATTTTTTGGTCGAAACTAAATTAAATCATTATTTCAATTTCGCTTTTTAGTTGGCAAAATAACAACAACTCTCTAAATTACACAGAATTAAAACAAAATATCAAGGGAATAATTATTTAAATTATTGATTTAAGACAAAATTGAAAATTGTAATCCGAAAAATATTTGTATTACAAAAACTCCAATTTGTTGTGTTTTGAATTTTATAAAGTAACAACAATGAGCGAGGATATTTAGACAAATTTGTAATGCGAAAAATGTTGGATATTTCAATGTTACAAATTTCTGTTCCAAAATTATTTTACAGAATATTAAGAGAGAAATTTAATGTATTTTCGAATTAAATTTAATTGGAATATCTTGTTAGATGTCTTGTAACACCAACAAATCTCAACTAAAGCTTAACTCGAGACCTTTTCACCTAACAAGAAGAATTCATCTCAAGATGCTTTGAAAGTTTAAAATGAATCTGAACCTCTAATGGTTTTACTTTGATAAATTCAACATAAAAATTCAAGCTCAAACTCTAGTGGTCTCAAAACATGGTTTACTACTAAACGTAATTCTTACAAACATGGAGTTGATCGTTATTAAGGGCTTTGGTAGTAGAGTACAAAAAGAAGATGCCACAAGAGTCCTTATTAGATAGTATGAGAATAATTTACCAAAGAGGTTCAAAGACCTAACCCTACCGTGCGCCCGTCTCTCCTCCTTAACCCTGCTGTGTACTGCTTCTCTAGATCCATCTGCAACTCTTTCTGCTTCTCCACTTGGACTTCGTTCGGGTTCTGCTCTTGCTTTACTACACTCCCTTTCACACCCTACAATGATGCACCAACGCAACCTCAGACTCTGAAAATGTGTTAGTATTACTTCATACACAACCAATTCTATGCTATTTTTTTTTTTAACAAAATTCTGGAATCATGCCCTATATTATTATGATGATGACCACTAGTGATATAAATGGTAGCAAAACGTCTACGTAGGGGAAGAAGGATGAGATTTACCATAAGTTTGTTGAACTTTTCTTGTCGTTCCTGGTCACCAATTAGTGCACTATCCCAACGATGAGCAGGCTGGTTCGAAGGGAAAAAAAAAGATAATAAAAAGGGATTATCTCAATATAAGTAGATTTTACATATCCAAGGGTCATTAGGATACCTCTTCTGTAGCCGTGCTTTTCTTCTTTCCCCACAATAACTTCTTCTTTTGATCTGTGGTCAGGTAACCCGTTCCAACAAGGTTTTTATTCACTGTTCATCAAGGGAAAACAGTTAGGTAAGAACTAGGCAAAAGCAGACTTTACTAGACTTTCGTATCAGTATTTTTGATAGAACAATTTCAAGATAAACCGCGAGTCCAATCAAATATTTAGATCATATGCATAGAAAACCAGTAAGAAATAATTACAACAATGAGGCCAAACAGATATAATAGAAAAAAGTGGAGTTTTAGAAATACATCATGACAGCATACCTAATTCAGCAGCTTGCATAGCTGCAACTTTTGCAGCATCGACATCACCAGAAACTTCAGCTTCTTTTGAATGAGATTGCAGTGTCAAGCCTTGATTCCCAGCACCGAGGGCTTGCTTTAAGCTTGATGTCTGTTTCTCTTCTGCTGAAGCACTATAACTTAGAGCATGGAGCTATAAAACACAGACCGAAAGTACTTGAAAACAAGACAAGCGAAAAAGACTTACCATTAGTATTGCCATGGGTAAACTTCTCCGAAATGAACCCCTTCAGTTTCTTAGAATGAGTATCTCTATTCTCAGTTGTAGAATTTCCATCAGAACGGCCTCTTGGGGATTTGACATGAACATCCTTCTCCTTGTTAATCCCAGGGTCCTCATGTTCCTTTTCATCACGGGATTGGCGGTCACCAAAACTCCAGCGGGAGCCTCTTTTCACATAATCCTTCTCTTTATCCTCCACTCTGGAGTCTGCGTGTCTCCTACCAGATACTGCTCTATCAGATGACAAATCTTCACCTTTCTCGTTAGTACTATCGATTCTATGTCCAGAGTTGCTATACTTATCACGGGAATGTCTGTCTGAATCATTTCTTGACCTGCTATGCTCAGTCTCTCCTCTTCTATGGTCAAAATGATGGCCACCCCTTGAATCGCGGCTAGATCGAGGTGCATCTCTCTCACATCTGTTGTACTCATCGCGCTTAGATCTGTAGTTATCATCTCTAGATTGCCTATCATGTCTATGTGAATCATAACCGTCTCTACCATAGCGACTGCGATCAGATTCCCGCCTATCGTCTTTCCTCACATAACCTGGTTCAGACAATTTCCTAATATCTCCCCTAGAATGCTTTGGATTAGGGCTCTGATTACGTTCAGGACTTCCTACAAAACAAGAACCAACAATTCTAAACTGAGCTATGGCTATAACTAAAAGAGGACACGAAATCGAAACGCTGCATGTTTAGTGACTTCAGAAATTGAATCCCTAGCTAGAAACAACCACGAAAATGCACAATATACATGATCAATCAAAAACAAGAACACCTAAGCGTCGTTCATAGAAAACTCATCACCTAAAATGCTATAACCAATCAAATGTTACAGTCTATAGTAAGCTATTCGGGAATTTGGGGATGCGAGCTAACCATCAGATGAAGATGACCCATCGTCAGCCAAAGCTCGGCGACGATACTTTCTGCTAGACCCGTCGTTGGAAAGCTTTCGAAAAGCGGCCGAGGTATCACCACCATCATGCGGCGGTGAGTTTAGTTCGGCGTCCATGGAGTTTAGAATTCTATCACTCGTGGAATTTCAGAAAGGAAATTTCCAGCAAAATTACAAGATTAAGAGATCGAATCGAAAAAAAAACGAGAAGATGGGTTGATCAAAGGATTCCGGATAATTTGACACTCTTCACTTTACCAGTGTAATTCTCGGCATCACTTTCCCTGGAAAACAAAAGTTAGGGTTCGAGGAAGATATTTTTCTCGGTGCGATTCTTCTTACAAATCTGATGAGGCGGTGAGGCTCAATGGACCAATAAAGCCCATTTAGCAGTTATAATAATGCTTGCTTTTGGTCAGATAATTAACGAAACTGTAAATGAAGAAAATTCGTCTTTTCACATTTTCATTTTCAGCATGATACAAAGTTACAAACCTTTAATGAGTTTGAAATTGTTATATATCTTTTATTTTCTCTAATCGTAGGAAACAAAACATTATTTGTTGAAAGGATATCGGCAGCATATCATAGTTCTTGTTTCTCTTGCTTTTTTTGCATGGTTGACCAAAACCATATGTAAAACTCTCAACATGTTTGTTCTATTTTAAAACCTTAAAAGCAAAACCAAACACAAGAGTTGTAACTTGTTTGAATGAACACTCAATTTTGAGTACTAAAAACAATATATAAGACATTTGTTTTTATCACATTCGATCCAAGAACAAAAATCAATTTTAGGTATATGCATGATGCATCTAATGTAAAACTCTAATTTTGACTCTTTCATACTCGACATGCTTGCATTGGCCCAACATGATAACTCCTTCAGGGATGAATCTGTCATCTACTCATAAACATTTGTCCATTTATCATTGACATTTTTGTCTAATATCTTGCCAAAGAAAAATGAGCTAACACATAAGTGCGAGTTTAATTTTTGTTGGACCATGTTATTTAACTATAATTGAGCTAGATTTTAAAGTTGTATGCGAATTTTCTTGCAAAACATAGCTCAAATATGTTTTTAGTATAAATTGAATAGATAGGTTTATTTTGCTAACAAGTTTTGAGTATAAATTTGACGGATGTGAATAGATAACAATCGGATTTTTATTTTAATTAACTAGTTATTATAATAATAAGGCAAAATTTGTAGCCTTTCTATTGTTACACATGTATTATATGACGCATTGACGCGTATATATGATTTTGATAATAATAGTCTAAATTAGACTGTCTAATTTAGTACGATGTTGATTTTCAGAAATCCAACTTTGTTCTACAAGTTTCTGCAACTTTCTAAGAATTGTCTACGTCGAATTTGAAAATGATTCATACTTTTCAACTCTAATATAATCGAACTTACACCTTGAGGGGAAAGAAAAAAAGGAACTAACAACATTTTTCTCCACAAGGAAACAAAAGTCGCTTGGAAGCGTTTACTTGGAAGTCAATACACGTGCTCACTGCCTTCCCAGATTCCACCACGAATTTTTTTGTTGACGTTAGAGCATCATTATTGGGGTGAGGTTTTTGATGNGAATCATTTGTTTCAATTTTAAAGCATATTGATGGATAAAACCGAAAATCTCGTTTTTTCTTTCTGAAAATTCATCAACGCATTGAATCTGAAAATGGTCTAAAAGTTATATCAATGTGTAGAGGATGAAATTATCTATCTATCGGTATAAAATTCATTAAAATCCATCAAGTAAATCAAAAGTTATAGGAATTTAAAGTTTAAAAAACAAAATTTCGCGACTGTTCATCGCATTAAAAGTAACTATTTACCTTCGATGAACAGTGATCGATCGTCGATGAACAGTGACCGTTCGTCGATGAACAGTGATCGATCGTCGATGAACAGTGGCCGTTCGTCGATGAACAGTGATCGATCGTCGATGAACAGTAATCGATCATCGATGAACAGTGATCGATCGTCGATGAACAGTAATCGATCACCGATGAACAGTAGTCGATGAACAGTGATCGATCGTTGATGAACAGTGGCCGTTTGTCGATGAACAATGATCGAGCGTCGATGAACAGTAATTGATCATCGATGAACATTGACCTATGAACAGTAATCGATGAACAGTAACCGTGAAAAGTTCCGCTGCAAATCTAGATTGATAGGATAATTGTATCATATAATTATGATACACAATTAAATTTAAATTTAATCCTATTAATTAAAAAGCTTACATATAGTATAACTTGTTAATCACCAAAGTGGTCTTGTTATGCTATATGTGGCATTAAAGTAAAGTTTATAATTGNAAAAAAAAAAAAAAAACGAGATAAGTGGTAATTAATAAATTGTCAGGAGAACTGAAAAAGAGGGTCTACGTACACGTGACTTGACTTTCATTTGAAGATCTATAAAAAGATGCTTATCATATCGTTGGTTTTCTAATTTTGACAACTTTAACCCACTAATAAGCTTTTGACAACTTTTTTTTTCCCACTAATAAGCTTTTGACAACTTTTTTTTTCTTTTTCTAATTATATAAATCAAATAATCCTTGGTTTTCTCTTATCATCCACCTTAAATCACACGTTAATTAAAGATTAATCACTCATGTATTAAAGACTTGTTTTGCTTAGGAAAGACTTAAGGACAGAGTGATAGTGAGACTACTGTTGCTTTATTTCCACTTGCACACGTGGACCCCTCTCCTCCCCTTTGTTTTCTTAATTTTTTATTACCATAACTAATTTAAAATTTTTGTAGCTAACATTTATGTACATTGGGATTCTCTTGTTTTTTTTTGCTATATCGTAGTATACGGTAAATATTTAGAATTTATTTTAAACTGAATAGTTTAATTTGTTATTAATAATAAAAAAATATTTTTAGAATACCTCTATCACAAAAATAAAAAAATACATTTTACATGTTTAAAAAATTCCTATAAAGGAAATTTTGTATATTGAAAACACAAACATATAAAAAAATGATATGCATTTTAAGTTAGCAATTTGCAAATACTTGGATATTAGAGAAACTAGGGATTAACCCCCGCGCTTTGCGCGGATCTTATTTATATTCATGTTTTATATTTGTTTTTATGTAATATATTTGGAAACGTTTTTTTTTTCAAAATCTAGTTTAATATTCGGTTTATGTTTAAAGTTGCATTATGTGTATGTGTGTTTTCTTTTTTTCCTTATTATTGTTTGTATATAGTAACGGTTTTCTCTTACTTATGTTGAATTTTTTTTTTATGTGTTTATATTTTGTATTTCACTACTGTGTGATTTTAATTATAATTTTATATTTATTTTACATATTTACATTCATATTTTTAAATTTGTTTATATGTTATTTTTTAAGAATTATTTTCTAATGTCACAATAAGATATCCGTTAGAAGACGTTTTTTTTCTAACCTCGTTTGATAAACCGACTTAAAAAATAGAAGTAAGAAGCGGTTGAGCGTGGGTTTGATAAACCGACATCTCTTTTCTCCTAATAATTAATATTTATTTATAATTAAACTAAACTAATCAATTGTTTTCGAGAACACCCACAAGATACTTTAATCTTCTGGAAAATTCAGAAAACTCAACTCCACTTTCGACCACAGAGTTTCTAATAATCTCTTGTATCGAATTCCTTTGAATTCTATCATCATTCTCTATCGGAATTGATATCCGAAATTGAGGTCTCAACTCGATTATGTAGTTTTTTTCCTGTCTCGGATACTTCTAAATCGGCTTTAGAACGAAGAAGATATTGATCATTATGTTGTCTTTTTGATTCAATAACTTGATTTTATTAAGTATTTCATGTATGATTTGACGTTATGATGGATTCGTAGAAATTATTTGCTAGGGTTTTTGGGGTAGAGTCTTCGGTGAAGAAGCTTCATTTT
This sequence comes from Eutrema yunnanense, assembly GCA_002933935.1. Taxonomy (NCBI): domain Eukaryota; kingdom Viridiplantae; phylum Streptophyta; class Magnoliopsida; order Brassicales; family Brassicaceae; genus Eutrema; species Eutrema yunnanense. The sequence continues at coordinate 595,113 of PKML01009694.1, read as the reverse complement.
CCGACGCAGCTGTTATCGGCTGAAACAGCTATTTCTTTGCATGATACGATGAAATTATGGAAATCCACTGCTGAGGTTACACTAATTTTTGTTATGATGACTCCAACAAAGTCTTGTGGAAGTAGTTCTATGCGGCTGATTTCTTTTTTGTTTGGATCCATTGCAGGTTTTTTCTTGTTGATTATTGTAACGTGGGTTGTGGTTTTGAGACTTACTGATAATTTGTTTAAATAGTAGAATGGTGGTAGTAGTAGCCTTTTGAAGTCCATAACGTCCAAGTTAATTTGCCTTAATGTACTTATACTAATTGATCATTAAATTTTAGTATTGAAGATATCCCCATCTNTTTTTTTCCTGTCTCGGATACTTCTAAATCGGCTTTAGAACGAAGAAAATATTGATCATTATGTTGTCTTTTTGATTCAATAACTTGATTTTATTAAGTATTTCATGTATGATTTGACGTTATGATGGATTCGTAGAAATTATTTGCTACGGTTTTTGGGGTAGAGTCTTCGGTGAAGAAGCTCCATTTTCCGACGCAGCTGTTATCGGCTGAAACAGCTATTTCTTTGCATGATACGATGAAATTATGGAAATCCACTGTTGAGGTAACACTAATTTTTGTTATGATGACTCCAACAAAGTCTTGTGGAAGTAGTTCTATGCGGCTGATTTCTTTTTTTGTTTGGATCCATTGCAGGTTTTTTCTTGTTGATTATTGTAACGTGGGTTGTGGTTTTGAGACTTACTGATAATTTGTTTAAATAGTAGAATGGTGGTAGTAGTAGCCTTTTGAAGTCCATAACGTCCAAGTTAATTTGCCTTAATGTACTTATACTAATTGATCATTAAATTTTAGTATTGAAGATATCCCCATCTTTGGTGTTTTTAATTCTTTTGAAAAATTAACTTTGGATTAGTAAGATTTAACACAACTTTCAATTATTGAAAGTTACGTGACACAATAAAATAACATATCTTCTAATTAATAAGTTTTTTAAATAGGTGGAGTCCATTAATTGAGAAGTTTAATGCTGATGTGGACATCTTAGAATGAGAAAACTCTTATTATATTATAGATTGTAACATAATATGTAAACATGCAAAGTCGAGGACAAACACTTGTTTTCTATTTACACGAAATGTAAGAATTAGTAATCTACAAATCTTTTTTTTGTAATTAATGTTTTATTAAAAATTTACAACTGGTAATTATAATACTAGGTACGTATATATAACTGCATAATATACGAGATGAAAACGCTGAACTTTTACAATAATGATTTCTAGGGAGTAAGTAAGTAATATCAAAATTTATATCGAAATATTTGCATCCAATATCACTTTTTGAAGACATAATTAAAAATCTAACCCTTTATAAAAACTGAAAAAATATATAACATTTTCTATTTGAAAAAAAAAACGATTTTACTCATGTTTGTTATTGGTATGTGTATTGTACACTGTTGATTCGCACAGTAATATAAAACAATATGACTGGAAAATCACAAAATGTTACATATTTTTTCAGTTTTTGTTAAATATGTTTTGATAAAATCACTATTTATGCAAGAATCCCATTTATATTTGTGAAAATGAAACTGTAAGAGCATCCACATTGGTAATAAAATGTGGATGTCTTTAAATATAAAATTATTAAAATTTGAGTAAAAGGAAGAAAGAGAGTGTTTTTGGTTGAAATAATGGGGTGTATTGAAATATAAAATTAATAAAATTTAAGTAGAAAGAGAAAATAGTGAGTAGTTTTGGAGAGATTGTGTCTCCGGGAAGACATAAGAGAGTGAAATTAGGAGTATGTTTAAATATAAAATTAATAAAAGTTAAGTGAAATGATGAAAGAGAAGGTATGAAGTTGAGTAAAAGGATGAGAGAGTGTATTTTTAATATTTTTTTATTTGTGAGACATCACATTTTATGTGCAATGTGGATGGTCTAATGGTGTCTCCTATTCTCGAATCTGTTTGACTATTGAAGAGTAAACGAATCTGTACAAAAAAATGGAAAAAAAAAAAAAAAAAAAAGTTTCTCCAATCACGGATGCGATGCGGTGGTTATTTTCCAAAAGTTATCAATTTTTCCATTTTCATGACCGGTTGCGTGACGTCATCTCTTAGGATAATCGGTGATGTCATAAAAGACGTCATCTTTTGGGATTTCACGTGGAGGAGCTTCAACGATAGCTCCGCCGGCTCGCCTTGATCACCACTCAACGTGAATTCCTCATCACGCGCGTGAGTACACGTGTCACTCTCCAAGTATTAGATATTTCTGACCAATCGGAAGGCACGTGAGGTACACACGCCGTCATCCAAATCGTTTGTTTCCTTTTCCTCCACTTCTTTCGTTTCTCCTTCCCATTAATTTCCACTCTCCTTCCCAAAAGAGAGAAAAACAAAATGTTATATATTGTGAAGGTTGAGAATAATAAAAATAAACAAAAGACACAACACAGCAGCATCAAGGATTCTCTCACCGGAAACACAAAAATGGAGTCATCATCATCATCATCGACGTTTCTCACCACCACAATCGTAGACCAGAGAATACCATCTCCGGTTTCGAGAAAATCACCAAAGCAAAAGAAGAAGACGACTTCAACGAACAAGCCCATCAAAGTGCGTTACATATCAAACCCCATGAGAGTCAAAACTTGTGCTTCCAAGTTTAGGGAGCTCGTACAAGAGCTCACCGGCCAAGACGCCGTCGATCTTCAGCCGGAGCCCGTGTTTTCTTCCACATCCCCTGTCTCCGATCACAACCCTTCTCCGCCGCCGGAGGATCTTGCGCCACGTGTTCTTCATCAGGAGCCGTTCGATGATCGGGTGCCTGATTATTACGGGCCGTTGGATGGGGAAGAGATGTTTTTGCCTCAAATGTCGGCAGGTTTTTCTGGGTTTTTCTCGAATGGGTTTTACAATGTCAATGACTTTGGAAGAATCGATTCTATGTGAAATCTTCCCAGTTCTCATCAAGTACATATGTATGAAAGTTATGAAATAGATACATGGATCTATAAATTACTAGGGTTTACGAGCGAGTTATATGGGTTAAGTCATTTTATGAAATTAAAGTTTTGAATGGATCACTACAAAAAAAAAGTTCGTATTACATCACTTAAATTAGATCATAAAATGAAACGATATTTATATGTAATATGCAGTTTAACATCAGTTATGATAAATGATTTTACTATTAGTTAATGATTCAATCATAAATGATATAAATTTTTATTAATTTTGATCATATGATACAATAATATGAATGCACATCAATTAGATAATCATTGTATTTACAATTTTTTTGTTATTGGAACTCTTTGATCCAACTCATCACCGATTCTCCTCTTTATTGAATCTATCTATTCTTAACTCGCTATGCTTTTCAAACAGCAAGCCACTGTATTTGGAGAGAGAGGAATTTTCGTCGTCATGGTGAGGCTTACTCATCGGCCTCAAAAAATTTGTCCTTCATCGATAAGCATATTTGATGCAGGATTCAATCTATTAGGGACTTGGGAGACAAGACGATTTGAAGATCCATTTCAAATCTGGTTTGGATCACGAAACTAAAAAGAAATTGAAATCCAGTTTTAAGTTTAATTTTTTTCCGAAAATCTCAGACCAATCATTCGATATGCTTTTTTTTCTTATTTCCTTTTGATATGCTTATGTTGCCTTTTCATCAAAACTTCAGTATATACGAACTAATCATCATCATCTATAGTTTTATTTTAATTAAAAATAGCGCTAATCTTTTTTTTTTTTTTGTAATTGAAAAGTGGTAATCTATGGTCAACTAATAATTTTACCCCAAAAAAAAAAAAATTAATACTTTTTTTTATATAGTTTAACTGTTAAATTTTATACTAAAAGATGCATGTTATGGAGCGGGTGCAAATAGAACCGTTCATCGTGATTGCAGATTGTTATGGAACGGGTAGCTTTATCCGTTGTAGAATTGTCTTTGTAATAGTTTTCATAATTTGTTCAGTTTAAAAAAAAAAAAAAATGCAGGTTACAAAAATTACATACTAGATAAACCCAATTTTAACTCTCATCATAGATCAAACTAGAGAGAAACCAAAAGAGACAGGTTTTTTACGATAATTACAAACAACCAAAATAAAATTCAAGGAAGTTGAGTCCAATTCCGAGGAAGGAAGTGAGTGTAACGCATTGTGCGGTAGATAGACATCCTCAGCCGAGCAACATGATCAGATTTTTATGTGAAAATTCTAGAGTTTCTTTCACGCCAAATTGTGTATATTGTTGTTTGCAGATATATAGCTTAAGTACCTTGGTAGGAATTGAATTCCTTGGAGTCTGCAAGACTTAGCTGCAAGCTTTCTGCCTCATCTGATCGCGTACCAAGCAGGGTCCAAGATCCAATCCGACTCGTATCAATTACTTTAGCATCAAGGGTGACACACAGTTGAAGCAGACATGAGGGACCAATGAAATCAATAAACTGACCAAACTCAGTCCAATTGTCGTACCAGAAAAAGGTTGTTCTTCAATCTTTGACTTCACAGAAGAGATTTTCACGAAGCAGAGGCTTCACCTCAAGCAAACATCTCAGGTTCCACGAAAGCCTGCTTGAAGATTCAATGCGAGAAGCTCTCTTATTATCAAATAATTAACTACTCCATGATAAAATAACAATAAGCCTCCAATGTTTTTAAATTATAAAAAAATCCACAAAATCAGTCGAGTACAACAATCTTACATTCTATGTATACAGAGCTCCTTCACCAATCTTTGGTTCCCATTCTTTCTTGCCCATGTATTTTCTAGTTTATCAATCAATTTTTTTCACAGTTTTGTGTGCCTAAAGAAGGAAACCCACCAACATAGTAAGATTTGTTTCCAAGAAGCCTTAACAGTCCACCAAAATTGAAAGGGATAACAACGAAATCTTTCCCTAATTTACTGTAATAATAGTAAAGGGGATGCTTTTGAAAAAAATGGTTACATGGGCTTGGGCTCATTGGGTTGATTAATGACCCAAACCAAGATTAGAGCAATAAACCCTAAGTTGGAGGGTGAAATGGAAGGTTTTGCTTTGGGCTCTCCATCTCCGGTGACGATCAACGACGGTATATAGACTCACCGGGGAATACGTTCTGGTACGAGTTCGGGCTTGAGAAACAAAGCTATAAGATGCCTTCGAAGAAGAAGCAGTCGAGGACGCCATCGCGGCTTTCCAATTCGGAACCGCCTGCGTCCCCAAGAACTCCGGCGTCTTCAACAACGGGTCGGGATACAGATTCTATCAACGAAGAGGAACTCAGGCGCAGTATTGAAGAAGCTTCCGATGCGTTTCCCTTTCTTCTCGGAAAATCTGCCATCATCGGAAGAGTAGGCGATGTTGCATCCGAGTCTATCAGAGGCTCTAAGATTTGGTTATCGGAAACTTCGATGGTCGCTGCTTCCCTCGCCCCTGGTTCCACTGTATCGGTACATTGAAGCTTTTCTGCTTTTGACACTCGATACTGCAATTTTGTTTTTTCCCATTTAGCTGCGGGATGCTGATTTGAAAATTTCGGAAACTGATATTCAATGATAGGTATCACTTGCTTGCCCAGAAAGTAGATTTTCGAACAGCTTCCCTCTCAGCTCCATTAAAGCTGAATATGGAGTTGATCGCGAGAGTAGCATTGCTGATGAACCAGGGAACTATTTTGTTCTTGCCACAGTTTTCTCTTCTTCAAAGGTCTGAAGAATATGTCTTGCAGCTCACTTTGAGTTGTAATATTTTTCTTGTTTTGAATTTCTTCTGTCAACGCCAATTTGCACTTTTTATTTTTTTTTGCAGGTTTTGAAGGATGCTGTTCGTCTTTCAATAAATCTCTGCTATGGGCTTGGTTACCCTGTTTCAGGCAGGACTGTCTTTGTTTATCCTGTTAGCAGACCTTCTTTAAGTGATCAATTCAACGGGAATGGCGGATCGCACAAAAACGATGTCAACCAGCTTTCGCTACTTGCCTGCAAAGAGTTTTCTTTGGAGCTGACTCCCTTCAGGAATATATTACAAGCTAAAAACGATTTTCTTTCTATAGAGAAGCTATCTCTTGAAAGTTCTCACGCGCAGAACGGCAATGGGAATTCAACCCCTAAGACACCATCAAACTTGCAAAAGCTTAGTTCTCCCCGCCCTAATTCTCCTGCTTCATCAATCATTGAAGACCCTGTTCTCAGTGCCAAGCAGCGATTTTCATCTGAAAGTTCGATTGATCTGCGAGAGGTCTTGAGCAATGAAAGTTCGAAGAAACTTTTGCAGATTTGTGCAACTTCGTGGCTATATCCTTGTAGCCTGCTATATGGGAATTTTGTTGCTGTACCAATTCTCTCAGAAATCTGTATTTTCTGTGTCAAAAGGGCTAATAAAAAGCCATCTGATTTCTCCAATAGAAGTCATGCTTTTATGATAAACCGGGAAACTAAAGTATACCTCCATCATACACTGGACTTAGCATCTGAAATTCGAGAGAAAACATCTGCGCAATGTCTGCAGTTTGATGAAGACGATGAAGGAGAAAACATGGGATGTGAAATTTCAAAGTTAGGTGGTCTCTCTAAAGAATATGCAATTTTAAGGGACATAATTGTGTCCTCGTCCACAAAGAATTCCTTATCAAGGTAAGTATTCCAGTTATTCAAACAGCAATTTTGACTTCTATTTCACCATTTCACATATTTTAGGCGACTCTGTATAGTCAAATCTATGCTCTAATGTACTCGTAAACATCCATGGAAAGTGAAAATATGTTTATGTAGTCCAGTTTTCCTTGTGGTTCATGAATTATTTAAGTCATCCTGCTCATTTATCGGTCTGTTGAGCTCATTGGGAAGGTTGAGAATATGTCTAGCCCGTAAAATGTGTTTATGCACTTTGTCCTGATGAAAGCTGTAGGTGTTCTGCTGATATATATGCTTTACTATTTATAAGGACATCTTCATGTATTTTATGGATTTGATCGTGATTTCGAGTTGTATTTGAAAAAGAAAAATCATGTATATTACAATTTATATTCACATGGCATTATTTGACTTGCTAACAATGTGTAATCACGTGGAAAACCCTAGCATAAGCTTTCTAACCTTACATCTTCCTTAGTAAGCCGTTTACAAACCTAGAAAAAGAAGAAGAAGTAAACGACACGTTATGAGCTTGGTGATGATGATGATCTAGATTTTTAGCGTTGTAGGCTATCTAGCAATATTTTGAAACGATTGTGTTTGCTTTTCTCTTTGTTTTCTTTTTTATGATGTGGATTGGTTTTTTTTGTTTTTTAAATAATAATGAGAGGATACATATGTATATCTTCATACGTTTCCTATTATGTGCGTTGGATCCGTAAAGCGATCGCCTTTGGTCGCTATAGCGCATAGCGCTTTGTGCATTTTAATATTATAAGCAAGGCTCTTGTCGCTTCAGAGCGCTTTGTGCATTTTAAAACCCAGTTTATCACTGGCATGATCATTTCAGTCTTGGTTTGCGACCCACAAAAGGAGTGCTTATTCACGGACCTCCAGGCACAGGAAAGACATCTTTGGCTCAGTCCTTTGCCCGTGATTCTGGTGTCAACTTTTTCTCTGTGAATGGATCTGAGATAATAAGCCAGTATTTGGGAGAAAGCGAGAAAGCTCTAGATGAGGTTTTCAGATCTGCTAGCAATGCTGCACCTGCTGTGGTTAGAATTTTGCACTCTCCTCTTTATTATATACCTGAGTTTTGACTGTATATTGAGATATTTCGATATTCACTTGTTACCCCAACAATCGATATCTTATCATACCAAGTTAGCTGCTTGCGATATGAATAATTTTGTTTCTTGTAAAGGTGTTCATTGATGACTTGGATGCCATTGCTCCTGCACGGAAAGAAGGAGGCGAAGAATTGTCTCAGAGGATGGTAGCTACACTACTGAATTTAATGGATGGAATAAGTAGGAGTGATGGCGTTGTTGTAATTGCTGCAACCAATAGGCCTGATAGCATTGAGCCTGCCCTTAGACGACCAGGAAGACTTGACAGGGAAATCGAAATTGGTAAAGACAAAGACCTTGTGGAAATTAGACCATCCTCAATATAGTTCAGATTCGTACTCCCTAATATTTGTTCAACTATTTGCTTAATGATATAGGTGTGCCATCTTCTGCACAACGGTTCGATATACTTCGGACAATTCTCAGTGGGATGCGGCATTCACTTTCAGACACCCAGCTTAATCAGCTTGCTATGGCAACCCATGGTTTTGTAGGTGCAGATCTAGCTGCGCTGTGTTGTGAGGCAGCATTTGTCTGTTTAAGGGAGCATCTTAATCAGAGAAGTTCCTCTAGCAATTTGCCTCTTGAAGAAACACCTATTACTGCTTCTGAGTGTAGAGGTTCTGAGTCCTCAACAAATGTGACAGACGTATCATCTGATAGTTCAGATTCTGCATCGTCATGTATCACAGTTTCACCCACGACTTCAGGGGCGCGGCATTCAATTAGTTTAAATGGGATAGTCTCCCTAGTAGCAGATGATTTTCAAAACAGTGGCAACTCTTGTTCTGAACAGATGCTTAGCAAAGAAGGAGAACATACCTTAAGTGTAGGATTTGAAGATTTTGAAAAAGCAAAGATCAAAATCAGACCTAGTGCCATGCGAGAGGTATTACCATTTTATTCTATCTCCTAGGAAATTTATGATATTCCTAACTATCCTATTATTGATTCCCTCATTCTGACTCATTTTATCTCTGTTTTCTGATCTAATTAAGATGATCTTCTCTTCTGGTTCTTCATGTCATATATCAAATTGCATGAATGAGGACACCAAGAGCATTATACAGTTATGGTGCAAATTCAATTTCACACGTTTGGCTATCTTCTTTTGTTACTTCCTCAGATTTTCTCTGGTTTGAATAGGAAATTTTAAAAATTTCAGTTTTGAATTATTTCGATGGTTGGTCCAGTGTCTTGGTAGTTTTTCTTGAGATTCATAGGTCTGTTACCTAGAGATTTTTTTGTTTAGAGATGCTAAACCAGATTTTACTCTATCTTAGGCTAATTGCTGGTTGGTGTGCAACTCTTAGGTGATATTAGAGGTACCTAAAGTTAACTGGGAAGATGTTGGTGGCCAAAAGGAAGTGAAAAATCAGCTCATGGAAGCAGTGGAATGGCCTCAAAAACATCAGGACGCATTCAAGAGAATAGGCACAAGGCCACCAAGTGGGATACTGATGTTCGGTCCTCCTGGATGTAGCAAGACCCTTATGGCACGTGCAGTAGCTTCTGAAGCGGGGCTGAATTTCCTTGCAGTCAAGGGTCCAGAACTATTTAGCAAATGGGTTGGTGAATCCGAGAAGGCTGTGAGGTCCCTTTTTGCAAAGGCAAGAGCAAACGCCCCTTCGATTATCTTTTTCGATGAGATAGATAGTCTTGCCTCCATTAGGGGGAAAGAAAATGATGGGGTTTCAGTTTCAGACAGAGTTATGAGCCAACTTCTTGTGGAGCTCGATGGTTAGTAACAACAACCATTCGGATTGATATCTTGAAATTTTAGGAAAAGTGGCAATCATACTTTGTCGAAAAGGGAAATTGTTTAACTAAAGATTCTAAGATGAAATTCTGAACAGTAATTCAGCATGGATCTGATTGCTTAATTCTGGAACTCAGGTTTGCATCAAAGAGTTGGTGTTACCGTTATTGCTGCTACAAATCGGCCTGACAAGATCGATTCTGCCCTTCTAAGACCTGGTAAATTTCTTTCTCTCATGGATTCTTTGGATATTCGTAAACAAACTTGAAAGTTCGTTTGGTGAAATTGAATATGTTATAATGTTGCAGGACGCTTTGACCGATTGCTATATGTGGGACCTCCTAATGAAGCTGATCGTGAAGCAATACTCAAAATCCATTTGCGTAAAATCCCATGCAGCTCTGAAATTTGTTTAAAAGAGCTCGCTTGTATTACCAAAGGCTACACAGGAGCTGACATATCATTGATATGCAGAGAAGCAGCTATTGCCGCACTCGAGGTTAGGGTTTTCTCTTTTTACCAGTCCTTAATTTCTGCAGAAAACCTTACAAGAAGCGCAATGTCTCACATTCTTTTATCTATCAGGAGAGTCTTGAAGCAGAAGAGATAAGCATGCGGCATTTAAAAGCCGCGATTAGCAAAGTAGAACCAACAGAAATTGAATCTTACAAAGCACTGACTGAAAAGTTCGAAAGACTTGTTGTCCACACAGATACACAAAGAGACGACGAGGTTGCACAACCAGGAAACAAAAGCCAAAGACCGTCATTTCCTCTGTGGTAAGCATCTCTATCATATCTGTTGAGTATATTTGCAGTTAGAAAATTACTACTCACTTCGATGGGATTCGTGTTCTTGGGTGCCTTTTTTTTATATGCTAAATGCTATAAATTTATTAAAAAAATCAGAAACCAAACATTTCATTGAGCAAATTAGTTTATCTTGTAACCCATAAACATATACAGGCGTGTCCAGTATCATCTGTTTGCGCATACTTTACATTTTGGTCTCTTTATCTATTTAGTATTCCTGCGACACTTCTGACAACCATTGATGTTATTATTTTACAGGACGCCAATGAAATCAGTTGTGATGTTCCTTCGCCGCCAAATTAGTTCGTAAACGATACTTTCGGCAAATCTCCTCTTGATTGTAGGTGTAACATATATTGTCTATTATATATAAATTTTTTTTTGTTGCGTCTCACGAATTTGGGAGAATCTACGTACACAATACATATGATATATATATAATTCGAAGACTGATTCGTATCTCGTGCAGTGAAACCCCTCAAAGACAGCCCTTGTAGCCACCACTATGGACATGTAACATTCGATTCCACACACATCCAGTTTCAATGACGATTTGACCCACACACTGCAGTTCATTGATAATCGTAGGAAAAACAAAAGAGTATCGCATTATATTTCAAAAATTTCCATTACAACAATCCTAGGTGGGTTTTAGAAAAAGCTGGTAAACAGAGATAGAGATTGACAGAGGGCTTAAGGCCTAACGACAAGTGCCTAGCGGTTCTGCATGTAGTCGAAGCTCAAGGGTTGCTGACAGAATTGTGCCTGGAGAAACAAATTACCGCAGCTTTCAGATAACTGTATATTAGGCAAACCAATTTCACTTGCCCTCTCAATAGATAGAGCTATGCATAGATAAATATTAAGCATGTGGGTAAAAGATTCTTAATATCCACATGGTCCTTTTACTTGGAGACACGAGTTTTCATGCTATGAACACAATCTCAAAGAGAGTTGAGGAAGGCAGAAAATTCAAATGTTATTTACCTGAAGAGAGGCATTTCTGAACTGCTCATACGAATGAGCATACATCATAGCTGCATTAGGCCACTGCATATACATTGCATCCGTTGAAGGCTGGTGTAAAACTGTGGTGCCATACGGACTCATGATAGAGCTTGCAGGGGGTCCAAAGTTAAGAGGAGGAGGAGTACTTGGGATATGGTTATATCTGGTAAATCCCATTTCGTAGTACGGTGGCTGCATTTGCTGAATGTTGAAGGCTGGTAGATGGAAATTCTGATTAACCGGAAGGCTCCTAATGTACCTGCGTTCACATAAAGTTTATCAACCATCACATATGAAGCTGAACGTTGCTCTTTGCCAGCAAGCCCACAGATGCTTTACATACCTTTCGTAACTGCGGTCATAATCAGGGTCAAAACGATCTTTTTCTCTGTCTCTAAGAATTGCAACACGAGATGTTGGACCGGTTTCCCTGAGGCTTAAGTTCTTCTCTACCTCAACATACGCATTCTTAAAAACTTGATTGTCATCTCTACCAAGACTTGTATTCCTCCCATAAACCTGAGTTGCAGATGAAGAGTCGTCACCATTAAGGCCTTTAAGATCATTAAATATGCGCGCTCGAGCCCTGTCATACTCTTCTTTCCTCTCTTCGACACTCCTAAGAGGACCACGTTTCTTTTCCAGTTCACCAGAGCCATATCCAGATCCTTTAGAAGGTCGAGTCTTGATGGAAACTTTCATGTGCTCAAATTTACCATTGTCTGACTGTTTTGCCGTCGGAATTTCAGACAAGCGAACAGCAGGAAATCTGCTCTCCATTGTTCTAGTCACAAGGATTATGTTCTCATTGCCATCCACACCACTGTCTTGAACCGCTGTAGCTAATCCATAGTGGTTTGCAACACGATGGGCTGCAAGACGAAGATACGAAGTAGGAAAATGCTGGAACTCGAACTGCTGCTGTTCAGGGTTCTGCAAGAACCTTTGAACATCAAGTTCCATCCGCAAAACTGACACAACAAGAAAAGAACAAAAGTCTTAGAATGAGTAGCAAGAAAAAGTTTTGATGATAAGTATTTCATGAAATAGAAACCACACAAAGGCCAAGATACTACACCAGCAAAACCAGACGAAGGAGATATAACTCAAACAAGTATCTTAAATCAGTATATTGAGTAACACTCCTGCTGCAAAACCTACTTGATGAATCACTTTCTTTTATCATAAATGTTGACTACCATGAATCATGACCACACAATAAAGTTTGCGGCTTTAATAACATTAACGATGATTTTACAATACAAGGGAAATGGGCACCTCCATAACCACAAATTTAAGAAGAGAGCCAGTTCCTGAAACGAAAAATCAATTCAGAGAAGTAGCGACATATCTAAACCCCACCAAATTGACCTAACTGCCGAGCAAAAATTCAAAACTTTCTTATGCTCGTGACAAAAATCGGCTCTAATTTGAGCACATTAGGGTTTATGACATGAATCAGGGAAGCCGGAAAGAGAACAAAAAAAGGAAAACGGTGCTTACTCGTCAGACGATGACGAGGGTTCTGCAAAGCCTCGACCAGAAAAGGATCCACCGTAAATCCATTACCTCCCAAAACCGCACAACCGGTTTCAGCGGCGGTATCCGGCGGCGGCGTTGCGAAAGCTGTGTCCATGAGCTGGATGTTCCCAGAAAGTTGTGGATTCCTGCCTCTATCTGGAACGTTTACCTCAGCTTCCCTTTCTTACCCTTTGTTTCCTTTCTCTCGCAGCAAAGAGAAGAAGAAAAGTCAAGAGGAAGGGGAGAATCGAAATCGGAGCATCGGTGGTGGCGGCGAGAGAGAAGAGGACTTAAAGATGCAAATCTTATCTCTCTCTCGGGAAGGCAAAGCAAACGAGAGGGAAAGGAAACTTATTTTTATTATTTTTTCCCTTTTTAAATTGAATGAAATATCTCTCATCTATATACTTATTTGTGTAGTGATTTGCTTAGGTGTCGCGCTCACAGCGAGTTTCGGCTGCGGAATGACGTTTATACCCTTTTTTGAAAATCGATGGCTTATGTGTTGTATTCTTATTCGTCTAGCTTTGATGATGTGTACGATCCACTTAAATTGTACCAATTTTCGATTTTATGGTTATTATTATACAAAACCGCCAAGGTTAAGGACGGTTTATATAGTATACTAAACCGTAAACGTTAGGGTTTTTAGCCAATTTTTCACAAAAACAAGAAAAAAGGAAAAGCGGCTACTTTAACGTTTAAAAAAAATAATCTAAAACTCTATATGTTTTGCTATATATATAGATCATTTTTATTAACCTAAACTCTAAACCTCCAAGGTATCTCCTCTTCTTTCTTAGGTTTTTTATAACCCCTAAAACAAAATATAGCATCGGATAATAAGGAATCAACACGCGAACGTAAAGCTTTTAAAATATATCAAAAATACATACAACAAATTACCAAAACATTAATATGTAATAAAAAGGTAATTAATACATAAAAGAAATTAGGGAGAAAGATTACTCTATTTAAGATAAATATATATTTATGAAAAAAAAATTGAAAATCTAAAAAAAAATATCATGTATAAAACACATAATGAATATACATAAAAACAATTATTTGAAATAATAAGTTAATCAAGCATATTAATCCGCGCCAGGTGCGGGCCCAATCACTAAATTGATTCCAAACCTTGTGTTAAAACATTGTAACAGTTAATAAGATGTTGTTGACTCTATTGTTCAAAATCTGCAAATCATTGATAGCTCCAGAATCTTCGCGATAGTGGTTCAGTGCTGGGTTTGATCCAATGTTTATAATGTTTTAAGGATTTTGCTCAGATCAAGTTGCAACCGTAAGAAAATAAATTTATTCCAAAGGATAAATAGCTTCGTCCATTAATTTTTAGGAGTTAAAACAAAGATAAGCAACCTACTAGCGAATACAATGAAATTTAAAACATATAAGCATCTTGATGATCTTTACCAGAGTTTCGGGAAAAGAGGAAAATGATTTTGGATCCTCTTAAGGTATTATATCATGATATTAACTATGTCCTAGGAATTTGGATGTCGAGATCATTAATGAATACATGTTATCGCAATTGCCGGGTAATTTTTTTAAAAAAAATTTGGTACATATACTTTTATTTCATAATTCCTGGGTAAAAAAAAAATCATGTGCATATGTTTACGATTCTTCATTGTTTAGGTGAGCGGAAAACTTATTTAAGTGCGGATAGTATCGAGCCTTCTGACACAAGTGACGCAGACGATATTGTTTACACGCAAGAATTCTTGAACAATATCAAGATTTCCGGTATGCCTAACCACGAATTGATTTTAAAGGTCGGAGCCCCTATTATGTTGCTTAGGAACATTAATCCCAAGAGCAGGTTGTGTAATGGAACCCGATTGATAGTTACTCAACTGGCAAATCATGTTATCGAGGCTAGAGTGATCACTGGTAGTTTCGTCTCTAATGTTGATGATAGGGTGTTCATTACAAGAATGTTTGTTACTCCAGTAGACGTACGTTTTCCATTCCGGATGCGTCGTAGAGAGTTCCCTGTCATGCTCGCTTTTGCAATGACTATTAACAAGAGTCAAGATCAAACCTTGGAAAGGGTTGATCTGTATTTACCAAAACTCGTGTTCTCTCACGGCCAACTTTACGTCGCGGTTTCAAGAGTACGTAACATCTAGAAAATGTCTCAAGATATTGATGACTGACAATGATGGGATGCCTCAGAAAAGAACCATGAATATTGTCTACAAAGAAGTTTATGCTAAAATTTAGTTGCTCAGTCTTTGAATTCTCATATTTGGTTCTTTTTTTCTTATTTGTTTTTATTATTATGTTTGTGATATAATGGGTTTGTAAGCAAAATTAGTGGACGTATTTTGCTTTCAAATATGTATTTTGGAGAAGTGTCAAAAATATCATCAAGGTCAAATCTTGGTATCACATGTATTTTTCAGTTAGGTGTTGTGAACGTATTAAAGAGTTTGGAGAAGTACCTGATCTGGGAGAAGACAGTGGTGAGAGGAATGTGGTGTAAGAGCCAGCTCGGAGGGCGGAGTAGAGAACCGAGAGAACTGTAGTGGTATTTTTGGTATTTTGTAGCTATACCAAATAATAGTATTGTCAATTCCCCCGAGTTAAGCTCATAAACTAAAATCTTGTGAGATAGCACCATGTGTGTGAAATTATGAGGAAAAACACAAAACTTACCATAGATTGAAACGATAACATTTGGAACAAAAAACCAGACGATCATCATCACGGGCCATCCACCGTGATGCCACGAGTCACGCCTGTCGTTCTGGTCCTTCACACCAATCATGATCAAAGCATATATGGCAAAGAAGAGAAAATTCCCAAAGCTCACGCGAAGAACAGCTTGCTGCTGGTACCATTTTTTTGGTAAAGCAATAACCAAAACATAGATTATGCGATGATTTCTTTTCCAATGCTCCAAATAATTTGTGAAGTTGTAGTGGAATTATCAATCTGTTGCAGCTACAACTGATAAAATTTGTACTAAATTAAAAAGCTATAGCAGAAAGGGAGAAGGTTCTAGCGAATCCCATCATCGCCCAAATCTATCGAATGAAGAGAGAAAACCCAAATTCGGAAACTGATGGTTTCAATTCCCAATCATCCAATCTCTCTCGCTAAAAGGAAACTAATATATACAAACCCACTGAAACATCTGACATGAACATAGAGAAAGCAAGACGGATCAACGAATGTACAGGAGAATTTCTCGAGGAGGGGAGCGCTGGACTCGCGATGAATCCAAGAGACAACAAGGGAGGCACCGAAGAGACCAGAATAAGCGATCCTCGCCGATTTCCTAGAAATCCCGGAAGCCACCGATGAGCACAACCCACAAGTCGCCGATGCATAGCACGAAGCTAAGCACGACATAGTTTCAGAGGATTTTGCTTATTTTTTT
>PKML01009694.1:553210-566139 GCA_002933935.1 Eutrema yunnanense | reverse complement strand
TATATATATATCATTTACAACTTACATACACACCTTATCTTAGATTTGTGAAATAATAGATAGTCTATGTTTAACTATTTTCTTCGAGTTCACAAAATAGTCTCTTCAACTCTTTGGTATATATATATACCGTATATTCCTAGGTATAACCAGAATATGTAACTAGATCAAGAATACATTTTTTCTTTCTTTTGTTAATTAAGACCAAAGAATACTTCATATATGACATGTTCAATTTAATAAAATAATGGAGATAGAGATACACATGCATTGATCTTACAACTCCTTTGTGTATCGTACATCTTACAACTCCTTTGTTTATCGTACATATTTGATGTTGAAGATGCTTATTCTCGGCATACAATGCACCTTGAAGTATATAGAGTATTGCAAAATGATTAATTGAAGAGAATTAAGCAAAATAAGCTTACACTAGGTGAAGGCGAGCAAAGATGCTCTCATCGTATTGCCACACTGCATTCGCATCCATATTATGGGTTAGGGCTGGGCGTTTGGGTCGGGTATTTCAGGTTTAAGATTACGGGACCCGTTCGGATATTTTAAACCATCGGGTCGGGTTTGGTTATAACCGAAGTAACTATTGTTTCGGGTAAGTTCGAGTAAGTTCAGGTATTTTTACACATACTATGATCAAAACCTGAAATACCCGTAAACAAGTCCCCATAATTCAACAAAACAAGTCCATAAATTGGTCGGGTTTCGGATTCGGGTTCGGGTATGGTTAAAACGTCCAGCCCTAGGTATAACAAAGGGGTTTAATTGGTTACTTCGGGTTTCGGTTCGGTTCGGATATTACCCAAAACCCGAAGTACTTAGACCCTAAGATCCGTTCGGGTATTTTTTTAGTTCGAATCGGGTTCGGGTTTGGATTTTTCGGGTTGGGTTCGGGTTCTGGTTCGGGTACGGTTAAAACGGCGAGCCCTATTATGGGTGATAGGAAGATTATGTTTTGGAGGCTTTACAATGATGCTAAATTTTTTGCAATAAATATGTCAAAAATTTCAGGGTTTTACAATAGATCTATCCGCATTTGAGTAGTTTTTGCGATTACAAATATACGAGATACAAATTTATCGTATATATGGAACAAAATACTCATTTATCATTTATCAGTAAAACAAATTAAACCAAACAATCATTCAATGAATTTCATCTCAAGTTTTTTTTTTCTCTTTTCATAAAGACAAATGCATCTTTTGGTGGATGTTTAAACAAAAAATGTTAAGGTTAGTTGAATTATAAATGGATTTCTTCAAAAAAAGAAAACAATTGCAAATTTTCCCATATAAAATTCTTTTCGCGTGTTTCATCCATCCCAATTAAATGTATGTACTTTGCAGATTCATAGTATTTACCTAATTTAGTAAAAAAAATCATTAGAATATTTTTTAAAAAAGAATCGTTATAAAAGCAGAGGAGAGGAGACATGCGTGACGTCAAAGAGACTCCAAAACGACACACATTTGGAATAACTTTTATCAATAAAAAATAAATCAGATCCAATCCAAAAGCCGTTAAAGAGCATATAAACCCTGCATCACTCCATCTTAATGCAGTCAACATGGGATGCTAAATCACCCACGCGCCTTTTTAGCACACTCTCCCTTCTATACACTAATCCGATTAAGGAGATTGATATCCACGCGCAGATGTGTGAGTAGAAGGAGAGCAACGTCTCTTCTCGCTCTTAAAACCTCCGACGGCATACATAACCTCTCTTCTTCTTCTTCTTCCCCAAATTAGTAAACCCTAAACCTTTAAGCTTTCTAACAACAATGGCGGAACCGGTTGTGGTGGAGAAGAATCATACGCCTGACACTCATCCTAGTCCTAGCTTCGATTCCATCGCGATCCCTCCTCCTCCATTTGCTGATGATTTCTACAATTCTAGCTCCGATCAGGCTCTACTTGGGAACTCGATCTCCGATCTGAGGTTTTTGATTGACGCTGACGTTGACTTAGAGTTGACTTTTGACTGTGTCGACGACCTCTATTTTCCTTCTGAGAACGAATCGTTCGTCATTCCTGTTGATGCTACGAACCGTGAGATGTCCGGTGATTTTACGCCGGGAATTTCAGGCGATTTTGTGTTATCTACTTCAGGCTGCTGCAATCGGGAATCGCCGACGGATTCTGATTGCTCCGGTACTGCGCAGAGCTTGAGTTTATCGACTCAGGAGTCGGCTAACGGTGTCTCTGATGTCTCGGAGGCTACAATTGCGTCGTCACCTGGATCAGGAATCGTGGCGGTCAATCAGGAGTTTAAGGCGGAGGAGGAAGCTGCTACGACATCCACTAGGAAGAGAAAAAAAGAGATTGAAGAAGACACAAGCGAGGAATCTATGAACAATAAGTACAGGAGATCGGATGAAGATGGCGTTGCAAGCATTGTCACAGGTGGTGGTGAAGAAGATGATGAGAGGAGGAGCGCGAGACTGATAAGAAACCGTGAAAGTGCTCATCTTTCAAGACAGAGGAAGAAACATTACGTAGAGGAGCTAGAAGAAAAGGTTAAGAATATGCATTCCACAATATCGGAACTGAAGAGTAAGATCTCTTATTTTGTGGCTGAGAACGCCACTTTGAGGCAGCAGGTGGGTCTCGGAAGGGGCATGTGTTGGCCACCGTCTGGATTGTATCCACCGTTGGCTCCGATGCCTTATCCATGGGTGCAGTGTCCGGCTTATATGGTTAAACCGCAAGGTTCTCAAGTGCCTTTGCTTCCTATTCCTCGGTTGAAACCACAACAATCGGTAGCTAAGGTGAAGAAGTCAGAAGCTAAAACCAAGAAGGTTGCTAGTATTAGTGTTATTGGTCTTCTGTTTTGTTTATTTTTGTTTGGTGCATTGGCTCCGATTGTGAACCTTAACTATGGAGGAATTAGCGGTGTCTTTTATGGCGAGTATGATCAGCTTAGAGGAAGAGTTTTGGATGTCAATGGCCACTTGGATGTGTTTGTTAATAGTAATAGAGCACATTGTGGGAGAGATTCTGATCAAGGAGTGGGAAGAAACGTATCTGCAACAGAGAACTCTGTGCCTCTTGGTAATGGTAGTGAACCTCTAGTTGCATCTGTATTTGTTCCGAGGAATGAAAAGCTTGTGAAGATCGATGGAAATTTGATTATTCATTCTGTTTTGGCGAGCGAGAAAGCCATGGATTCTGAAACGAAGAATGAAGGGAAAAGCGGTGGAGAACTTACTAAAGGTTTTTCTCCTGCACTGCCTTCACCTGACTTCAGAAGGACCGGGGATATGTCTAAGCACCTCTATAGCGAAAAACGGAAAGCTCTGTCATCTTCCGGCTCTGATGATACTTCGAAAGACCAACTTAAATCAATCACAGCTAATGGTAAAATGCAGCAATGGTTTCGTGAAGGTGTTGCAGGTAATCAAAAGTTTCTCCCCTTGATGTGATTATGTAGGAATGCTAGTCCTCTCTACTCAATATTACACTGTGGTTTCAGAAATGCTAAGATTTCTTAGGACAACTTTTCACATGACCAGAATCTATAGAGTATTTTAGTTCGATATTTCAGATATTTCTTCGTCTTTATCTCTCAGAAGCGGGAGACATAGTTATCATGGAAGATCAGTCTTTTAATTAGGATAGTGATTTGCATATAATAACATCTTTTTTTTGTTAAATGTATCCACGAATAGGGCCACTTTTCGGTTCGGGGATGTGCACCGAAGTGTTTGAGTTTGATGTCTCCTCAACCTCAGGAGCCATCATTCCTGCTTCTCCAGCTACTCAACAGCCCAAGAACACCACTGATTCACACGAGGGAAAGAATAACAGAAGAATCCTCCGTGGTGGTCTTCCAGTTTCCGATTTTAATCTAACCAAAGATCAAAACAGCTCTAGCAAAGAGAACTTTGGCACAACCAAGTCAGGCCAATCAATGGTTGTATCTGCGCTTGTTGATCCCAGAGAAGGCAGTGATGGAGACATCGATGGTAGAATGGGAGGAACACAATCACTGTCCCTAGTTTTCATAGTCGTGCTTGTGGACGGTGTGAAGTATGTAACATACTCATGCGTTCTTCCACGACCAGAAGTCCCTCATCTTGTGACCACTTGACTTGCTCTGTATATAGAAACCACAAGAAGAACAGAGTTTTCACGAAATAACAATGCATTTCAAAAATCTGAGTAGTATCCTTAGTTTTGTCACTTAGTTTTATCGTCAGCCTGTACCGTTGTTCGATTCTTGATTCGAGATTTAGGATCCTAACCCTGTAATCTTTTGTTTGAACGATTAGAGCAGAGACATGAGGGTTAATCCGAGTCAACTCGAAATTTCAGTTGAAAAGAATCCTGAGTTAAAATTGTACTACACATTCCTTCACACAAACTGTTTGCTCTTAGTTTTTATTGAATCCAGAGTCATACCAAATAACTTTGATTTACAGCTGAAAAGAATCAAGAATGGCTTGAAGAGTCTTCTGTGAGCTCTGCCATTGCTTCTCAGTAGCACTCACCACAAACAGAACCACCGTGTTTCCCTTTGCTGTCGCTTTTGCAAGATTGTGACTTCCCGTTAGCGCAAATGGCGTCTCCAACACGAATTTATAGTACTGTCATAATAACAACAAGAAGACATGAACAGGATTCCTCAAATGATTAGTCAAAGAAACAACCACTTGTGGGTCATCATTCATCATTATTACCGTTTGATCGCCTATCTTTTCAATTGAGGTCTTCAAAAGTTCATCCGAGTCGTAAGAGTTTCCGGTGACAAAGGGACCAAGAGAAGCAATCACTTTCTCAGGCTCACCGATGTCTTCAATAGTTGCGTTTGGTTTGTTGGTTAAGCGGATCAAAGGAGAAGCGACTACTTGAACTTTCCCTTGCTTCTCGTTCTCAAACTTCACTTCGATCCATGGCTCTGCGCATTTGGGTTGGCAGTAATTACCTGACAAAATGTTGGCTATTCGCAACTGTTTCCAATTTGGCGGTAGAACAAACTGATAGGGCTGCACATTTCCTGCAACCAGACTAGATTTCAAAGATCATTAATTTAAAAGTTAATAAAAACCAATCCATACTTAGTGATAACTACTAAGGATATAGGGCACAAGAACAGAACCGAACTGATTCAAACTTTTTCTTCTTACATCAAACGGTAATATTGTGAATAAACCGAACCGAAACCAAACATAGTTCTACCGGACTGAAATAAACCGAAAATCAGTAAAAAGGAGCAATGCAGAACACGAAAAAGGAGACTGGGATTAAGCATCACCTGCGCGGAGAGCAGGAGTATCGGAAGGTTTAGCTTTGAAGAGGACGAAAGAAGGGTCCGACGGAGAAGGTGGTAAGTACGATCCGACTTCGACCTCACGCGCCTCCGAGATCGGAGCTTCCTTCAAATTCAGAATCGCCGGAATCGCCACCGCCGATTTCAGCAGTAACTCTCTCCTTCTTGGTTGTTGCTGCGAGGAGGCAACAATTACGCTAGTTCTTGTTTTAATTGAAGCTGAGAATTTAGGAGAGGCAGGGAAGATTTTAGATGTCGGGACGAGAGACGCGGTCGCCATTTTTGTCGGAATACAAAGCTTTGCTCTTTTCTTCTATACAAAACAAGATTTTCCATTTTTTTTGAGAGGTTGAAAGTTTCTAGCTTTAGTGTGATTTGGATAAGGCAACTTGGAAAACAAAAAGAGTCTTCGGTCCACACAACCTTTCTATTGCATAACTCATTAGAGAAAATGCGAAAATACCCTCCAATCCTATGCTTGTTTGTATGTAATTAAAAATAAACTTTTTTTTGTCAAATTAGATCCTAAAGCTATAAGCTTCTACACAAACGATTAGGACAAAACTGAAATTGATTAATAAAATGGGTCATAGAACAGAAGACAGGAAAATAAAATATAGAGGTTAACCAGAAACAAGCAAATTAAGGATATTGTAAATATAAATGGTGATGATGATGATGCAAGTAGGACCTACTAAAGCAGTAGTGCTTATAGAGAATCAGTTAAATTCCTTGAGTCTCTTCTTGAGCATGTCCATGGATTTCTTCTTAGCTGTCAGCTTCGTGTTTCTATTTGAGAGGCTTCCGAATATCCCGTCTGGAGAATCCTTAAACTTCTCACAGATCGTAGCCACTTTCTTGTAATCCAAAGTGTTGTAGTTCCTCTCTCTAATCACCGGGTTCATGAAGTTCTCAGGTTGGCTACTCGACAACAGGTTTATCAGCTGCCTAGCTTCAACCAGATAGCTTCTAAAGCTTCCTTCTTTGTACATCTCATTTAACCCGCTCGAGTGATATCTCTCATCAGCAAAGTTTTCTATCACTCTCAGGTCATGGTTAATAGCCGAGACTGCATTACCATTGAATCTCTTGATGCTATCGCTCAGGAACGCAGAGACGATGGAGTTTGAGATATGCTCGACAGCCCCAACTCCAACTTTGTATAAAGCATCTATTGGGAGGATCTGATGTGCAGTTGACATAACAGTCTCAAGGTATATAACAACCTCGTTTATGTACTCATGCGGGCCTTGTGGCATTTCCTCTGTAGTCCAGTTCACGTTTTCTGTGAGCTTCATGAACTCGTCCAACTTGGTGTTTACCACATTCAACAAAGCAAGATAGGCCGCGTCTCTCGACGTTTTGAGCACAACCTTTGCAGCTAAACTAGCTTGAGGCTTTTCAACTGATCGGCTTGGGATGCCACACAGTTGAGCTGCATGCCGCAGAAAATAGTCACTGGCCTTTTCGAGGAAAGATATGTTTGCTGCAATCTGCATAGCTTGAGATACCCCAATCGCATTGTTGCTAATCGTCTCGAGGATAACTTCATTCAGTACATCGATCAAGATTTTGTCAAGGTACTTCCTCAGTAAACTGAAAAAGTTAGTGTTCACCCCATAGGACAAGTAATCAACAGAACCTTTTATATATGATCTGATGATGCGGCAAACATCAGGCACCATAGAAGAGAAGGGCGCAATGTATGTGAAAGCCGGCATGATGTCTGAGGTCTGAAGATTAAACGACAAGACATTGTTTTCGTAGTCAGCTTCCTTCTTGATTACCATCTGCTGATAAGTGTCATCTGAAATAGCAGTCACGATTTGCTTTCGGCACTCTTCAAGAAGAAGCTCGTGGTATTTATCTCGGCTTTTGTCAAGGGCGTCAAGAACTGGACCCACTTCATAACCGTACTGTCTAAGGGTTGTGCCAAGGAGAGTTACATAATCTTTCACCAAAAGCAGATGAGTAGGCGAATCCATTCTGGCAAACTGTTTCTCCAATACAGATACAATTTGGGCAATTGCTGTTTCCCACATTGTCTCAACTTGATCAGCCAACAAGAAATCTCCAGCTGTCCTAATCACCCGATCCTCCACAATGAAATATCCTGCAATCTGAGCTAGAAATGTTTGGTATGATTCCACAAATGGTTGCCCATAAGAGACCTGAAGGTCTGAATCGAGCTGCATCTTCCGATTACTATAGTAATAGTCACGGAATCGTTCTGGGACTCCAAGAATAGTGTGGATGTGATATGCTCGATACAGAGGTGTCAAATCAAACTTTAAAACAGAATCTTGTTCTAAGTCTTCGACATCTAAAGTGTATGCCAATTCGCCCAATCCACCTGTGTTTTGTTCCTCTGCTTTCCTCTGACGTTCCAGCATTTCTTCTTCTCTCTGGCGAGCTGAAGCGATGAGGCCGATAGCAGTCTGTCCAATATTTTTAGAGGAACTCCTAATGTGAGCAAGCCATTCGGTAAATTGGCTGCAAACTTTTTTCTCAATGTGTGATTTGATCACTGGGATTCTTCTCTCTATTACCAACTTTAGAACCTTAAGTGGGATAAGCTTCAGGTAGTTCCTCTCAATCAAATCCATGGTTTTCAGGGCGTGGTAAAACTGGCCTTCAGATACGTAACTGTTACATTTAACACACAGCTCCAGTGCTTGAACGCAGATCTTTGACATTTTAATAGCTTCAGTTACATTCTTCTTGACTGCATAAGACTCGAGTAGCTCTTCCAGCTTTACCAATAAGGCACTACCCACCTCTTGCAACCGGAAATTGTCACTTGCAAGATCACTCTTCAACTCTTCAGCATCAACCAGCACACCACGCAGCTCATCAACTGCAACAATGAATTCTTCATAGTGGGTCTTGCATAGATCCTCAATTTCAGCTTCCTTCTTCCTGGCCACATTTTTCAGCTGATGAACGAGAGGTTCAGGCCTCCCCATTTCAAAAGCGTGCCTAACAAGAGGACCGACATCATCCCCGTTTCCGATCAATGTTGCAAGAACTAAATCCTCCCCTGTATCACCATTCTCTGTAACAATCCTTCTTTTTGGTTTGGCCTCCATCAATCTGACAGAATAGCGTTATCAGAGAAAAAGGTTAAGAATAACCCCCACCCACTCAATTGTCGTCTGGCATGATGCTATAATATTGTCTTCAAAGCTATTTGAAAAAATGTAAGGACTCAGATGATACTCAATGCAACAAAATCACAATTGATGCTGGTAAAAAGACTAGGAAGATAGAAATGAACAATCAATCAAGGAGAGGAAGCGATTAGCCAAAACTGGGTAAAAATCATCTGCAGTATGAAATCGTTATTCTTTGAAGGTTCCGAGAGCCATAAGAGGAAAATATCCGTAAAGGGAAGGGAAGTAATGCAAACAATTCTCTCAGATTGGTAACCCTATGAACGAAATCAACAATGAGAAAGAAAAATCAACAAATAGTGAATGAATCTAAGAACCCTATCAAAGTTGAATACACGAAATGAAGAAGAAACCCCAAAAACATATCTGAAGAGAGCGAAGGAAGAATACCGAGTGAAGGAGAAAGATGCTTTGGCTCTCAGTATTTACTATCCGGGCCTGTAATGAAGAAGACGAAAGCTACGAAGAAGAAAGAGAAATCCACATCCACCGGAGGAAATCGATCGACGGTAATCACTGATCAGAAAGATTGATAATCGGAATTGACTGTGGGATCGCTCATTTGAGAATGAGAGATCATTTAATGGTTAATTGTTTCCAAAAACCAAAAAAAAATGCCCTTCTCGATTTTTTTTAACAAAGCCTATTTTTCTTACAACACAATCATCTGTAATAATTTAATTTGATTTTTTTGTTTGGGGTCAAAATGTTATTATGAAAATATATCTTAGCAGAAAATAACAAATATTTTTTTGAGACAATTAGGTATTTAACAACAAAACAAAAAAAAAAAATCATAAAGTTACTATTCTTGTTGGCAAAGGTTTTGACGTTTATGTCTTCCAACTTTACTATGTTTTATTCGTGTTTTCCACCGATAAAATTATAATTTTAGTATATGGTTATAGGCTTATAGCCAACCAAGTCGTACCACGTGAAGAGATAGAAAATAGCGTTCTTTTATATAATACATTAAAATTATACATATTAACACTAAAGAAAAAAAATTCTTCCAATTAATACATTAAAACAATAGAGTTAAAACTTGATTTTTAATAAAAAAAATTTGCATTGAAAATACAAAATAACACTTATTATGAAACAAAAACAAATTGTTAAAATAACGCTATTTTAAAAAATAATGCTATTGTTAAAATAAAGCTCTTTCTGTGAAAACCCAAGGAGTTTTGAATTTTCAACTTGGATATTGATTGCCACAAATCTTGAATCCGCCAAAGGGAGACCGATTATCTAGCCACAATTTATCTACAAATCCTTTCATTATTGCGAGTAAGTCGAATCCAATCGTAAATTGTCCCAATTTTATTATGCTTTTTGAAGGTCCAAGATCGTGAGTTTGTGTGAGGATTTAACCAAGCTTTGTTGGAGATTTAGTCAACAAGAGTAAATGAAACAGACACACCAGAAGGGTAGACCAAAGTTAACTTGTCCAACAAGTATTAGAGCACAAGCCCAAGAGAATACAACAAAGCCCACTCCATTAATCTATGTATCTAGGGTTCTTAGTAAGATAGTCTCCTATATAAGTGTTTATAATGACCTTGAGAGATGTAACCTTTGGAGAGTTGTTTGAGGCAACTCTCTTTATCTCTTTGTTTTTGGTGACAACAAAGTCACTTTCCTGTTCTTTATTTCTTTGCACACAATAAAGCTCCAATGAGCTATTTCTATTTCTATATCTAAAATAAGCTCTTTTGAGCCAAATCTATCTTTGTGTTTAATTTGCTCACAACAAGTAGCTCAGGTTCTTTCGTGTACCCTCACAAACAAACCTCCTCTGATCCTAAGTGTCACAGACAATAGAATTTCAGGACGCTCCTTCTTCCCTGGAACCTCAACCACAAACCTCTCGAGCACCGAAGCGACTATCGATTTCATCTGAATATAAGCCATCTCTTTCCCTAAACACATCCTTGGTCCCGCATGAAACACCGGAAATTTGTAAGGATTCTCACCTCTAAAACCACCATTTGTTTCATCAATCCACCTCTCGGGATCAAACCGATCACAATCTTTCCCCCAGACACTCTCCATCCTCCCCATCGCGTACGCGTTATAGCTTATTCCCCAAGCTTTCCTTACAAATGTCCCATCAGGCAATACGTTGTCCTCAACACAGCTCATTGAGTCCACTGGCACAGGGGGATATAACCTTAGGGATTCGGTTATGGCTGCGTGCAGGTAATTCATCAGTTTGAGATCTTCAAACCCGTAAACTTCCCCGATTCGCTTCCCTGTTCGTGCTCGGATCGATTTCAGCTCTTGGATGATTTTGTTTTCCACCTCAGGATGCTTAGAGAGTAACCAGAAGAACCAGCTCAGAGCAGAGGATGTTGTGTCTCTTCCCGCGAGGATGAAACTAATGACAATGTCACGGAGCAACTCCGGCGAGTTCATCTCCTCGATGTTGATAAACCGAGAAAGCAAATCCTCGTTCTTGTTCTCGGGTCTTCCTTGATCAATCCTGTTACGCACGATATCGTCGGCAAATTTATGGACGATCACGATTGATTCTCTCAGAAGTCTCTCTGATCCAATATTGAGTTTCTTTTTGATCTTCCATGAACACGAAATCACGGACTGAAACCGTTGCGAGATGATCGTCGCCGCCGTCTCGAAGGCCCGCATGAACTCTACACCGGCGGCTCCGTCGTCGTCGAGGCAAGCGGAATCGACGTTGAAGGCTAATTTGCAGATGTTATCGAACGCGAATCGCTCCAATATATCTTGAAGGTCTATCAATTTTCCGGCGGTCGAGGCTACTGCTAACACCGGAACAAGCCTGGATCGGAGAAAATCTCAGCATCTGAAACTGAAACTGAGAGTGAATCATTGAGCTATATATATACCTGGTGTTGATTTCGACGGTGACGTTGGTCATAACGAAGTCACGGAGTGACCTAGTACTGAATTCGTAGCTGGCCGTCTTCCTTTGTTTCCACCACATGTCGCCGTCGGAGTTGAAAATCCCGCGGCCGAGAAAATCCTGGAGAAGCGAGATGAAGCGCTCGCCTTTAGGGAAACAATCGAATTTGGTCTTGAGCATGTACTCGACGTTGGCTGGATTGGCCGTCATGACGAATTGTCGCTTCCCTGGTCGCCGGAAAACAGCCGTCTGGGTTGGGCATCGGGACAGAGTCTCTACCGTCCAATCGAGGAAACGGTGACGGTTTTTCACCAATCCAGGTATGCTTCCGACGATCGGGTACGACTTGAAACCGAATTCTGAAGAAGATTGCCTTGGGAAGATGAAGAAGATGAAGAAGATAGGGAGAAAAAGAAGGAAGATGATGATGAGCTCCATTAGTTTTGTCCTCTCCTTTGAGCTTTACTTGATTCTTTTTTGAACCAAGTCTCAGTGGTCGGTATTATACTATTATTAATCAAATCGAATCGAATTGAAACAGCAGAAGAAGTGAAAAACAAAACTTATTTGATAATAACTTAATATTACTTTCGGGTTTCTTCTGGGCCCAAAGTAGCCGGTTTATTGGGCTCAATTCGATCCCAAATCCAATATCATGGCTTACTTTTTTTTTTTTTAATAAACTCTATCGGCTGATCCGGTCCGATCGGCTTTGATAGGAATGCACTCCAGTATTATAGAGTGGACTTCTCCCAAGGTTCAAAGGACATCATGAGCTCTGAATTGGGGTCGGGTTAATGGGTCATGAGATCCAATGGGCCACCACTCCGCATATCCCGAATTTGAAATGTTTTCCGACTAATGTCAGGAGTAGCCATATCGCTTGTTATTAGATTACCATGTAAACTGTTTAGACATTTGGCTCAAAACCAGACTTTCTACACAAATGTGTTTTTATTTCAAGGGTGAGTCAAAACCTTAGGAGAGTATTGTTTACATATTGCTAGAACGCTCACCTAGGCCTGGGCATAATAACCGAACCGAATGAAACCGAACCGAATCGAACCGAAATTAATGGTTCGGTTAGGTTATGGTTACTTCACAATAACCGAATGGTTTTTATTTTTGATATCCATTGGTTATGATAACCGAATGGTTATTAACCGATAACCAATGGGTATCCATGAATATCAAAAAAAAAAAAATATGTTTATTTTCCCTAATTAACCGAAATAACCGAAATATAACCGAAACTAACCGAACCAAAATAACCGAAACTAACCGAAATAACCGAAACTAACCGAAATATTTCTGAAATTTAACCGAAATAACCGAAATATTTTGAAATTTAACCGAAATAACCGAAAATAACCGAAAATATTTGAAATTTAACCGAAACCATTCGGTTAACCGAAAATAACCGAAAGATTTCGGTTACCAAACGGTTATTAATTTTGATAACCATACCGAACCGAACCGAATGGTAACCGAACCGAAACCGAACCGAAAACTGTTACTAACCGAATGGATAGTAAAAGACATAACCGAACGTAACCGAAAACCGAAATAACCGAACCGAACCGAA
>PKML01009694.1:461991-553123 GCA_002933935.1 Eutrema yunnanense | reverse complement strand
CCAATCCCCTTTTTTTTTTTTTTTTTTTTTTTTTCGACGCCATATAGATTCCGTTCTATTTGGAGAAAAATATACAGATCGTTATTTACATTTACAAATTGATCTCTAAATAGTAAAAAACTAAATACTAAGACTCTAAACCAAAGAAAACCGAAACTATACAATATGACTAAACCAAGAATAAACCAACTAATGTATACATTATCTAATAGAGGTTCCGAGGAATAAGGAAAGTCATGTATTCAATAAACGCGAACGAGATGATGCACGACGCAAGAGCTAAAAACGTGGGTGTGTTGGGACATCAACAGCTGTCCGGTTCCCGATGGTTATGATTTTAGTCTAGCCAATGATCTAAGAATTAGTTAACTTCAAATTAAAAACGAGACTTGAAAATAAGCACAAAAAGTAGTATTAGTTTGAACAAACCATTTTCACCATATGAAATGTCGTAGAGAAGAACAACACGGCCGGCGGATGCTATTTATTAGAGGTATTGACTTGTTTCTATAGTAAAACATTCTAATATCTCTTGCTTCACTTCGTTTCGAGACTTGTCTTGTTTGTATTTTAAATCATCTTTGTGCTGAATCTGATTGTAGTTCCAAATGTTGCCCCTTTTGGGGTCGAAAAGATGAATAAAGAAGGCTTTAAAAAAAAAAAAAAAAAAAAAAACATTCTAATATCGTGTTCATAGGGAAATAAATAAAACAACAGTGATGTATAATAAAACAACAGTGATGTATAATAAACATGCTAAGTAAAACATTCTAATATCGTCTTCACAGAAATCAGCATAAACCTTCAGAGCTCATCCTCAAGCAAATCGACCAGGTGGTGAGAAACAGGATTTCGACTTTCAGAGAATCAAATCCTTTGCTTGCCTCAGACTATCTCCAACTCTGGTTTGCGGGATGGAGGAATGTTCACTAACCCTAGGCTGCTTCATCGCATTTGTCTTTTTCTCAGATTGAACAATAACTCACGATCTTCTTTCTCCTGGTAAATTTGGTTGGTACGCTGATCAATTTCTTCCAACCAACTTCTTGGTTTGATTTCAACTAATCTGGTTCATCTCTGGTTCTTGTAAAACTATATGGGTTATCTGGTTTGTAATATTTGGGCTTCCAAAAAACTAGGCTCTTTTGGGCTTTATAAAACATTTTTTTCTCATGCTTTAAATAGAATATCCAGATACAAAAAAAAAAAAAACAAAACAAAACAAAACAAAACAAAACATGCTAAGCAAAATTGTTTAGTTTGTTTGTTCGTGCTGTATAAATCGTTAATAAAAATCCATGTTCGAGACAAGCAAGCAAACTAAAGATTCGTCAGCTATTATTTTGGGGACCCAAAATAATTTATGTATTTTTCTATCAAATGTTATTTAGTTAAGGAATTTCTAGGGGGGGTTTTCGAAACATACCAAACAAAAAGAGAGAAAACAGTCATTAAAGTAACAAAGTAATGCGTTTTCGCGAAAAAAAAAAAAAAATTCAATAAACCAAACAATATATAAACTTGTGTAGACCACACCATTTTAGACATTGATAGTCAATTTAAGGGGTAGCTAAATATTGGGGTTCAGCTAATGTAAGACAACATCATCAGCTTTAGAGGTAGAAGGTAGGGTTTTGTTGAATGGTAATTCAAAACGTATGGAGTAAGGGATATACAATGGTTTGTTTTGAAGGAGATTGTCAAGTGTTGGTGAAAATATTACTAGGTTTATCACAAGATATTGTTATCGAAAATCTCTGCAAGATATCCAGTTATAGGCGGCATCCAAGATTAATAATAATAATAATAATAAAAAGAATATTTGTTCATGTTACTCCCGAGTGGCGAGTGTAGTAAGGCTCGGGGCTGTGTCTAGAGTTGTCAATTTGAATCATAACCCGCGGGTTTTGTCCCATTAGATCCGCCGCGGAACTGGTGCGGGTCGGTCAAAATTAAATAATTAACTTAGCGGGTTACGCGGGTTGGATCTTGTAAATGGTGGAGCAGGTGCGGATCTTAGTATTTGGAGATGCGGATTTTGCGGGTACCCGCATTTATGTGATTTTTGTTGTTGTTGTGCAACTCTAACTTGTGTTTTCAAACCCTAAATTTTATCTCTCTCATCTATTTCTCTTCTTCAGTCGGCTACGGCGACCTTCTTCTCTTCTATTTTTTTTTGAATCGCTTCTTCTCTTCTCTTTCGAATTTATTTCTCTTCTCTTTCTCATCTCTTTCGATTCTCTTTCAAATTTCTTTCTCTTCTCTTTCTCACCCTCTCTCGATTCTCTGTCTCACCCTCTCTCGATTCTCTGTCTCACCCTCTCTCTCTCTCTCTGCAAATCCCTTTATCGATCTCCTTGTTTATATTCATCATCATCTCTCTCTCTGCATATCGAATTCCTTCTGGATGTCTTTTTTTATATATGTGGCGGATAACCCGCCAGACCCGATTGACTAATGCGGAGCTGGTGCGGATATCCAATTTACAACTCACAGATCTAACAGATTCTTTTTTACAGATAAAAACTCGAACCCACAGCAGGACAGATCAGGTGGAACGGATCCGACCCGCTTGACAGCTCTAGCTACCTTGAAAAATTAGAAACACTTGCTACGGCATACTTTTGTGAAAAACATTTGAGACCGTATTATATAGTTTGATATTTAACATAGTGGTGAGCATTTCATAATCAAACACTAGCTGATTCTTTTAATATATCTTTCTACTTTTATACTTTTCCTTTTCTCTGCAATAAATAACTATTTTATCTTGTTTTAACTCCCTTTTTTTACTTAAATAATTTTTTTTTTTAATAAGTCTTTTTGATGTAAAGTTCTTCATATTTGGTCAGTTTCGTTGATATATTTTTATTTTTATCTATAATCTCTCTTCTAAATTCGAACAAAAATGTTTTTGTTAAATTTGAAATATTTTAACGATTAAACATATTTATCGCTATCTTATGTGTTATTAATTTTTCAGTTTTAAAAACTATTGTGTAAAAATAATTTTTAAAATTTAAAATTATATTAGTAATTATGATTTTATTAGAGTAGGATACTTTATGAGTTTTTAGAATTATAATGGATAAAAATAAATATTATATTTTTGTTTTCATTAAAACAAAACTATATTTCTTTTAGTCGTTTACTGCCTCTAAAACGTTAGAAACAGCTTTGGTAAGGCTGCACATATTTTAGCTAAGATATGCACCTACTAACAATCTTTAATTTTCAAATTGCATTTATCCACCGTTTATATGGTGATTTTGTTCTTTCTGGATAAATATACGTTTTATTTTGCCGAAAAGAGAAGTCAGCAAATATTATAAGAACGTTTGAGAAAGAAAATAATTCTATTGATAAAATTTTATTTTTTGAAGTCTGAAAATTTTATAACAAATTACAAGAATAATTTTTTAACTGACAATCTATCCGTCTAACAAGAATTCACACAGACTGAGATCATGACGTACGAACGATTTTATTTCCACTACGCTGAATATTTTATGTAAGTTTGTTTTTAATTAACTTACATGAATTGCATCTTTTGAAAATCTAATCCTATACCTTGTGATGTAAAAGTATTAATTAACAATTTGGTCAACTACTGCGTTAAGAGAACTTTGACAACACATGGATAATTAGGGAATTTAAAAAAAAAACTCTTTAGGTTTTTTTTTTTTTTTATCTTGGTACCTTCTTCGAGAGAAAGAAATGGGCTTCGGGCTTTGTTTTGGGCCATACTTTTTAGCCTTGAATTGGACTCTTGCGATCAGCTTGACCATGAGTGTACATATACTCTAAACAAAACAAACAAATTTAGATGATCATAGTAACTACATACAAGTAATAACAGTGCAAGCTAACTATTGATGTTTGCTAAACTCTTTTTTTTTTTTGTCCACAATAATATTTTATTGGAAGTTTGAATCGAGTTTTCTGACAAACACTTTTCTTTACATCTCAATAAATTAATCTAATTAAATCCAAGGAAAACAAATAGGCTAATCATTATATTGCATTGGTAATGGATAAAATAATACTATTTTTTTTTTAAAAGGATGAGGGAGTTAATTTATTATTTAATGTTTACATTAAAATACTTTATGTACTGCAATTAACAGCAGATATTTACATTAAGATCAAACCTTTTGATATATTTGAATCCTAATTAACTTGCCTATCATTGATCTTTTTAACCCTACTAACATAAGATCTACTTCAATTATTTGAAAGATAGGCTCCACAAGATTGCCCAAATGATCGGACATTTTCTTTTTAACAAATTATTGGAGTCATAGGTGTTATATATGCTATTATCAGATTAGTTTTTTTTAAAGGATTCTTTGACCAAAACTCTTTTTTTAATTAAATATTATCCTTGTGCTTTTTTCATTGATGCACTAGTAAAGAAAGTGATGTTACAACCATGAAATGGACAAATTAGTTTCCATAATACGTAATTTATATGAAGAATGGAGATTTTGCTTTTGAAGTGTTTTTTCAACACACGCATGCATCTTTCTATAGAATTAGGTAATATGATTCTTAGTATTGAAGAATGACAATATCAGAGTATATAGACACACTTAGAGATAAAAACAAATTTAAGAATAATAAGAAATATACAAAGATATGGAAATATATGCTAATTGGAATATTAACATATCTCCTATACTTTACTCTATCATCTCATGAACTTTACGTTACATGTCAATATCTCAATACATCCATTAGATATTTCATTAAATTCATAGATAATTCCAGCATCAGAACTAAAGTTGACGATCCATATCTCACAACTCAATTGTAATGAGATTTAATAATTTTGATCTATCGAGTTTGAGACCTGATTTCTTATTTTGTTTTAAATCGAGTGGTGCATAAAATGTGTATATACCACTAGACATATATATGTCTTCTGAAGATCAGATTATCTAAAATAGAAATATAAATGTGTTGGAGATGAGATGAGATGGTTTACAATAACTTGATATGGGCACAAACAAATATCAAATATCTAGCATATCTTTATTTTATCTTTGTTTGCTAAAAGGTTTTTATCTAACATATCTTCAATTCCTTTTCTTCCAAAAGAATAATATTATAATAACACAAACCTCTCTCTATAATTTGGGAATGTGTTTGTGTTACACATTTAAATATCTAAAGTTAGAAGTTGTTATATGTCTTATTATCAATTAGGATTTAATATGCGCTAATTATAGCGCGGATTAATTTTTTTTAAAGAAATTGTTTTGAAATTTAAGAAAATTGTTTTAATCTGAATTTTACAAAACGGCTAACTAATGATTATAGATAAAACTGTCAATTTATAATAATTTGTCTATTTAACCTGTTTTGCAGTGAACTAAAATATTATTCGGGTTAAACCGTAAAAACTTATAATCTTGAAAACATAACTCTAATATGCAGCGTTAAATGACTCTAGTTTTTGTGATTAGTCTACGAACTCTTAAAAAAATATAGTTTTCTTGTGTTTAACTTTTTTTATTAAATTAGTACTTTTTTAACTTTTGTTTTGATATATATTAAAAATTTTAATAAATTATAGTGAAAAATATAGCAAGATTTTGAATAGATTTTTTTCTTTGAATATATATGAATTGATTAATATTTTAAAATATATACTATTAAAAATAATTAAGAAATTAAATAATAAATAATTTTTTAATGCAAAATATATATTTTCCATATTGTAATCAATAATTTTAAAAGACTATTATATATTTTTCTATTTCAATTATTTTTTATTTATTTATAATGACATTTCATGTAATAACTTACAAAACAAAATTCATTTTAAAAAATGCCTTCTTAAATAAAATTATTGAGATGGAAATGAGAAATGTATTTTTTTCGTTACAAAAAAAAAGGAAGAAGAAGCAAATACGACGAGAACAATAGGGTACACGTAGTTGCTTTTGCTTAAAACAAAAACAAATAAATTTAAATCTTTTGATGATATAAATGCTTATAGATGTATGTTATCTATGATTTGCATTGTACTGTATTTGTATTAATCAGTCAAACTTCACTGTTTATAAAAGCAATTCTCTTTTTGAACACTTTTAATTGAAAAGATAATATAGTTGTTTCTTCTTACTTTTTTTAGTGAAAACAATTTATATATTATAATTATATTAATTTAAAGTTATAATCTCGTGTTTGAGCTCAATCTTTGACCATCAAATCACAGTTCGTGTTACGATATTTTGAACTGTTTCCTAAACTAATTATTTTGTATGGGCAATCTCAATCATTACAAACTCGGATTTATTTTACCGGATATCCAACAAAATTAAACGAACTTGACGAACTCGGATTGTATAATAACCAATAAGTTAATTTCACTTAGGCTTGAATAGCCGATCGATTGTGTGAAAAACAACGCTCATTGGCATCGAGGATCGTATATATAAGCTAGCAGCACAAAACTGTAGCGTCAAACAACATTGCGAACCTTTTCTTGTATCATTTCTACGATTATTTTCCGGGAAAAAGTTACAAAAATGAATATATATTTAAGCTTAAACTTCACTAGAGGAAGAGACAAATGAAGCAAAAGACTGAAAAACTAAAGAGAGATGCAGAAGCAATAGAGGCCCATTTCGCTTTTTTTCAAATCCCATAATTTCTTGCGTTTCTTGTTCATTCACGTACTCCAAGCTTTGGCCGGTGGAATCTACACTTTATCTTATTTTCCCTTTTTCTCCATATCTTTTGTTTATTTTTGTTGCAAGCCTTTAAATTTTATTCCGTTAATTAATAAAACTTTGACACGTGAAATCCATGTTAACAAAAATGATATATTTTACAAAAACTTAGTATAAGATAGGACAATGAGGCGGGGGAAAAATATACACAAACCAATAAGTATAGGGAAAAAAAACACAAACCAATAAGAATAGAAAAATCCATGTTTCGGTTTGATTTTGGTTTGATTTTTTTGAAAATGTTATTAATTAATCAACAAAAACAAATTTTAATGTGTACAAAAGATAAACGTTATCTAAAAAAAAATTAAGTGCTAAAAATATTGAGATAAAAAGAAAATGCTAAAATGCAATGATACTTAAAAATGAAAGATGCTTAAAAGTGAGCTTATGTCATCTTAAGGAAATAATTCTCCATCAAACCCTGGAAATATGGTCATTTAATTTTCCAAATATTTGTAATTGACAGATTTATTCTCCAACTATTGAATACATAATTTAAATAATCAAATTAACGTTGATTTTGTAAATTTAAGTATGAGAAAAGTCAACGTTAACTAAGAAAATTGAGACGTTAACGTTGACTTTTTATGAGTCATATTTTACGAAATCAGCGTAAATTTGAGGAATTAATTTGTCAACCTAAAAATTGGAAAATTGGAAAATTGTAAAACTCGAGGAATTAAATGATCTTAATTTAAAAAATAAACACATAATTGTTAAAGTTTAGTTCCAATCTATTTTAAAGACAATTGATAAAAAAAAAAAAAAATTACATAACCAGAAAAATGATAAGTAGAGTTTTAGAAAGTAATTTAACAAACATATGTTTTTTATAGTTCTTAGATGGTTAATTATGTGACACAAACCAATTTTTTTTATTGAAAAATAATACTTTAAGGAAAAACATGAACTTTAAATTTTGTGGTCTAAAAAATTATTCATCTAAAATAAAAAATGTGGCCCATATTTTTTTTTTAAAAAATCGGTGGTCCTAGGCGATGACCTATCCCGTATTTTCTACGGATCGGGCCTGACTATATACATCTATAAATGTATGGCGCATGAACAATGGATACTCAACTAAGATTACTTTATTAATAACGTAAAATACAAAAAATCTTTTTGTAACTATAAAAAATTATCGGTTAAGTTCTTATATATATAGTTGTATATAGTTGTTTTGATTTTTATCAAATTAAATAGTTTTAAATGTTACAAGACAATTTTGAAAATTATTATGAATAAAAATAAAACATAATAATTTATGTGTATATTATTAAAATGAAGAATACTTTTTTATTAAAAAGCATACTATATTTTGAAAATGATAATTTAATTCCTCAAGTTTTGCAATTTTGCAAATTAATTATCCAACTTTTAAGTTGGCACATTAATTCCTCAAATATAATTTACGTTGACTTCGCAAAATTGGACTCATAAAAAATCAACGTTAACGTCTCCATTTTTTTAGTAAATGTCATCTTTTCTCATACCTAATTTATAAAGTCAACATTAACTTGAGGATTTAAACTGCACACTCGATAGTTGAGAAATAAATATGCCAATTACAAATACTTGAGGAATTAAATGAGCATTTTCCCATCAAACTCTCATGTTATTTGTTTGAATATTACTCACTCAATGTAAGATGTAATAGTGTATTCTTTTAAATTTGAACATGTTTTTAACATATTATTTGTTATGGAACTAGGACTTAACTGCGCTATAATTAGCGTAGAGTAATTTTTTGTAAAGGAATTATTTTGAAATTTAAGAAAATTTGCTTTGATTTGAATTTTATAAAATGTCTAGCTCATGATTATAGATAGAGTTGTCAAACGGAATAATTTGTCTATTTAACCCGTTTTTCAGTGTACTAAAATATTATTCGGACTAACCCGTAAAACTTATAATATTGAAAACACAACTCTATTATGCACCGTTTAATGACTATAGTTTTGTGGTTTGTTCACAAACTCTTAAAAAATCAATTTTTTGTGTAATTTTTCATAAAATTAATAAAATATTTTCCAACTTTTATTTTGATATATAAATTCAAATAAAATATAATAAACTATAGTAAAAAAATATAGCAAAATTTCGAATAGATTTTTTTGTTTGAATATGTATGTATTGATTATTATTTAAAAATATATAGTAGATAACATTTTTAATGCAAAATTAATATTTTCTATATTCTTATCACTAATTGTAAAAGACAATTATATTCTTTCATATTTCAATTATTTTTTTTATTTATAATGATATTTTACATAATAATTTACAAAACAAAATTTATTCTCAAAAATATTTTCTTAAATAATATTATAGAGATAGAATCGGTTGTATATATGTGTTAATATCAACCACGAAGTCATTAAATAAAATTGTCGGTCTAAAATGTGAGTGGTTAAAGATGAATTGTAAATGCTGGAATATGATTAGATGCCCATTTGGATTTGTTTGCCTCTTTGTTTCCATTTCTCTTTGGTACCCAAAAACGCACCCACATTCTTCATCCCACTTTATCCTTCTTGTCTTACTATTGTTTAAAAAAAAAAACAAATCTACGATATCAAATTTATAATCGAGAATTTAGCATCTTTATAAATACCCATGTTTTATTCCCATGTGTCAGCTCATATCGTGTGTTTATATAGTTATAATTTATGAATCTATGTGAGCCACGAATTTGGAAGCATATAATCCCAAATCTCTAACCCAGAATATATTCGAATAGATATATCTCAAAGCATTGCGACGACAAATGCATACACGACCGATACTTAAAATAATAATTACATTTCTTATTAAAAACAAAAAAAATTATCAGTGACACTATAGATGGCGTCTAAATATTATACGGTAGTCTGGATACATAAAGTAAGAGTTAAATAACGGTTTATACACAGTAAAATAAGTCAGTCGCATACATAACGGTTAAATGTTCTGTCTTCGTCTGCTGCATTTACGACGATCATTTTTTTTTTTCCAGTAGAAGAATATTCTTTTTAGTAAAAACAAAAAAAATGTTGGAAGCCCACTAAACATAACAAATTGCCAATGAATATATCGACTCAAGTCTCTTATATACTTTTTCTGTTTTTTTTTTATAAGGAATTTTAGACATTTTTATTTTTATTTTTTATAAGAGTTTCTCACATTTTCATGCAAAATTTAATTAATTATACTCATTAGTTGTCTTGGTATTATCATAAAACATTAATATTCGTCTATCTAATTGGATAACTAAATGCTGTTATGGTAATGTTTAATGTTTCAAGAAAAAAAAAAGATTTTCTTAATTCTTGTGCTTTTAGGAAAAACCCTTTATAAAAAAAAAGATGGAGTATTATTTAAGGTCTCTTCCGACTTCGGATGTGAGATATTTTCACACAGTTACTAAAGATTAAGATTTATAGTCCAATAGTCTCTGCTTAATCCCTAATACCTTATTCTCTTCTCCGTCATCTTTTTTTAGGTTTTTTTATAGATAATTAATATAATGTTTTTTTATAGATAGTTAATAAAATGATAACACTTACGCAATGTAATATTTTCTAATTCCACTCTAACATGTGATATTAAAGACAATCTTAT
This sequence comes from Eutrema yunnanense, assembly GCA_002933935.1. NCBI lineage: Eukaryota > Viridiplantae > Streptophyta > Magnoliopsida > Brassicales > Brassicaceae > Eutrema > Eutrema yunnanense. The sequence goes on along the minus strand of PKML01009694.1, from coordinate 542,780 downwards.
CATGTGAATTTTTTTTTTTTTTTTTTGAACATTATGTGAATTTTTGTTTTTAATTGTTTTTGGTTAAATAAAATAATTATGTTCCTCTTTTTCTTTAGTTTTCTCATAGAGTAGTAGTTAATATCTATCCATGAGAAAACTAAAGAACATAATTTTATTTAACCAATAAAAAAAAAAAAACTTTGAATCATGTGGATGGTTAATTTTTCTATGTTCGATTTTTGTCTAAGTTCTAACCACGTATATGATATATCCACAAATTATATGTATAATATGAATGAATCACTCTTTCATCAAATTGATTTGAAGAGATGAGTTTGGCAAAAAAATTCCCCCAACTTTGTAAAGTATCCAATACTCTCATGACTTAAAGTGATAGTAATGCATATTCTAGAGAAGGTAATGGATCATGCCCAACTTGATTTTATTTTAATTAAAAAAACAACGAAGCACTTGCAACATAACGAAGCACCCAATTAAACATAGGTTTTAAAAAACGCGAGTAAAAAAAATCTTAAGAAACGTCGGCACAAGTCCCAAAGGTCCAAAACTCACTTGGTGTAATTGTTTGTTGTTGTTTGCGTTAAAATTAAACAAATACTAGTAGTAGAAATTATGAATTTCGTTGTGTATTCTGTTTCTGTTTATTGCATCAGCGTTCACAGGGCGACTTCAATGATCACATCCCTATGGATATGGATAAAACCAAAGCACTCTCTTCAAAGCATTTTGCAACATACCCTCACATATACATACGGGTCCTACAATCAACGTAAGCTTGGTCCCACTTTATATTTTCTGCTGCGCCACTTGTAATTCACTGAGTCCACTTGTGCTTCGTGTTTTACTTTCCCTAAAATCCCAACGTCAGACTAAATTATAATGTGATGATATTGGAGGGGATTGTGTGTTCACTGATCATTTACGTATGCATTTTTTATTATTTTTATTATCACATTTTCATCGGTTTATCTACATTTTGTTTGTTAAAGTTTTGATCATGTATATCTTAAAATGAATACTCAAATGTTATATTCACTTCAATTTAAGATGACTTTTAGTTTAATGATTTCACTATTATTAGCACGTACGGTTATAAGGATTTCATCTGATTTATCCGCTCTTGAGAATAGTTTGGTGCAATCCCCCCCAAACAAAAAAAAAAGAAGAAATTGAAGATAATTGTTACGGAATCGAAAACGGAATAATAAATGCGAACGTCACTAAAAAGAAATAAAGAAGAAATTATTATCAGAAAAGAAACAAAAGGGCATTCGAACTCATCCGAATATGATGCTCTATAAATACAAAGAACCTCTCACCACTTTGTTCGTAGGAAGAGCACAAGCCAGCCCCCACAAGTTGTGTCTCATATCTATTCCTATAGATATTTTTGAATCCATATATCAAAAATAATTCAAAGACAGAAATTTTTTTATTTATTTTTTGATATGGGGTTAATGATGTCGGAATCAGCCAAGCCCTACTTTGCAATGGTATGCCTCCAATTCGGATACGCTGGCATGAACCTCGTGACCAAGGTTGTGCTCGACCGCGGCATGAGCCATTACGTCCTTGTGGCTTATCGTAATGCCTTTGCCATGGCCGCTATTGCACCTTTCGCCTTTCTCTCCGAAAGGTAATATATTAGTTATATCTATATAGAGAAATGTACATAGGGTCTGTTCGTTTGTCGGCCGTTAGCGGTTGCGGTTGCGACCAAACGTTGCGATCAAACGCAGCTGTTATTGTTCGTTTGGCAGCCGCGCGGCTAGTCGCTGCGACTGATCGCAACAGTTTCAGATGCAACGCTGAATATTTTCAGCGACCAGAAATTTTAGACGTAAATCTCCTACGGCCGCAAAAGGCTGCGTCAGGTAAACGAACACCGTTTGGCCGCAACCACAGTCTCATACGGCAGGCAAACGAACAAATCCATAGTTCGATTATCATAAAATACAAGCATTTAAATAGAAATGACAAAATCAATTGTTCTTTGGGTGTTCTAGGAAAGTGAGGCCGAAGATGACGTTCCCAATATTCATGCAAATATTTGTACTAGCTCTTCTTGGGTTAGTCTTGTTCGATCTGAATCATTTTTTCGAAAACATTCGCTAGCTTGACATGTATATGAATATTTTATAACTTTTTGTTTGTAAATTATTTACAACAGGCCTATGATCGATCAGAACCTATATTACGCTGGTCTTAAACTCACTTCACCGACTTTTACTGGCACCGTCACCAACATCGTGCCTGCTTTGACCTTTATCATTTCTATAATTTGCAGGTATACCTAAATTTAAAGCATAACTATAAAATTAATTATATATATAATGGTAGGTAAATACAATAGTATAATTTGCTAATGATGTATGATTTAAATGTTTTGGCTATAAAAAAAAGGATGGAGAAGGTGGAGCTGAGAAAAGTAAGATTCCAAGCAAAAGTGGTGGGGACATTAGTGATAGTGGTTGGAGCCATGTTGATGATTTTATTCAAAAGTCCTCTAATCAACTTTCTCCGATCGCACCTCGTCGGCGATGCTTCGTCGCCGGCCGGTGAGGACTACCTCAAGGCAACCGTCTTCCTCCTCATCGCCTCGTTTTCTTGGGCTTCCTTCTTCGTTCTTCAGGTACTTAATTTTTTCTTAGATGACACACGCAGGTGGAGAAATTGTGTGTTTAGAAAACACAAAAAATAGATTAAATACAAAATTATTTTGCGATATTTTTAATTAACATGCATTTTGTTCTAACAAATTAGGACAATATATTTTTGTTTCTTTAGGCGGCTACGTTGAAGAGATACTCATCTCACCTTTCATTATCGACGATGGTGTGCTTCATAGGAACGCTACAGTCCACAGCCCTAACGTTTGTGATGGAACCAAACCTTTCTGCATGGAACATAGGCTTTGACATGAACCTTCTAGCCTCTGCTTACGCGGTTCGTCCTTCTTCTTGGTTACATATATAACTTTGTGTTATATATCGTATTACAATACTTAATTAATGTATGAATGTATACTTTTATAGGGTGTAATGTCGTCGAGCATAGCGTACTACGTTCAAGGTTTGATGACGAAGCAAAAGGGCGTTGTCTTTGTCACTGCTTTCAACCCTCTTATCGTCATAATCGGATCCATCATTGGCTTCCTTATCCTCAGTCAAAGATTATACCTTGGCGGGTAAGCAACCACTGGGTTTCGACTAATTAGGTCATATGGCTGAATCCTCGTATTGTGTCTAAACTACTACTATTTTTTTTTTTACATATCAAATTCTGAAAATTTAGGGTTCTTGGAATGGCGATACTAATGGTGGGAGTCTACGCGGTTCTATGGGGAAAGGAAGGGGATGAAGAGGAGAACGGTGAGGAAAAGTTTCTAGATGCCAAGAATTGTAAAGGCTGCGGAAACAATGGTCTCTCGATGCCAAGAATTGATGAGGAAGTAGATGTTGAAATGCAATATACGGGAAGAGCTAAGATGGTGGTGGGTTTGTTGTAGTCTCGTGATATAAAAAAAAAAGTGTTCACGAGCTTAATTAGATGTTTTAACTTTTAAGTCTTTTTTTTTCTTTCTTTTTTTTGTTAGATAGAAGAGCAATCTTTGTTATATATATATCATGCTCCAACCTTTTTTTTTAGGTTTCGTTTTCTAATCTTAATTAGTAGGGCAGTCATGGTTAAATAAATGTTTCGAATCCCTTAGACCAATTAGATTAAATAATCGCGCTCATATATGTTGCATTTGATCTAATAAATCCCATTATAATGATGANAAAAAAAAAAAAAAAAAAAACCTAAAATTGTTACAACTATTTTCCTATATATATATTCACCGGATTTTTTTTGTTTTTAAAACAAGTATCAATTGAAGTATTGAACAATCCACAATACAGTTGTTACAAAAAAAAAACAATTCACAATACAAAATAAAATAAAAGAATACAGCATGGCCTTCAAACCAAGTATCGTCACCAAATCCATGGCTGCAGCCTTATTCACAATTATTGCGATGGCTGCATTCACATCTGCAGCCACTACTGGTTTAGCTCAATCTCCTGAACCAGACCGCATCGTGAACCAATGTATGGCGAGGATATCTTCAAGGTGTGCGGTGTATGCCACGGCCGAAATGTATCGCCATGGTCCGTTGAAACAAAACGGATGCTGTCTAGAAATTTATCACATGGGACAGATTTGTCTTAACATCGTGACAAAGCATATAATCGAGACGGTTGTACCCAAGCTTCAAGGTGTTGACAAACAAGGCCTTATTGATAAAAGCACACAGATATGGTATCTTTGTGTCCCGGTTTAATTTTGTCTTTAATTATTAATGAAAATGCATTGGGATTTAATAATAAATCCAATTCGAATTTATGTTATCTAGCCCCTTTGTTTTTTATTTTTCTGACTTTATTTTATGGTATAAAATAATTTTGAACCGTTGTCAAAAAACAAAATAATAATTCACGATTTCGATTAAACGTACGTAACATATATAACTTTGTGTATGTAATATGTCTACGAATATTTATAGATGAAAATAAAATAGTTGGGCAAATTACACAATAACCATTTCTTCTACATTATCTATGTGCTCTTGTTCGTCATATACCAGATAGAACCGAATATACGATACATAAAAAAAACGGCACGATGTTCTGGTTTAAGAACCCCTAAAAACGGTATGCATTCTCCAACAGTATAAATGTAAGGGATAATCAACTTCCTCGCAGAAATTACATAGAACAGGTAAATCTCTGTGAAGTGCATATTATCAGTTACATTAATCATTCTCTTGTAGATATTAATGTTTCAGTGATACAATAAGGAAATCAGAAAGAAGAACATAGCAAGTAATATGGATTGGACGGCCTTAGTTTGCTCGTCTCATATTTTCCATTTGCTTTCTCTGTCTTTAGATTTGATTTCCTCAGAATTTGCAGGAAGATCCAAATCTTGGCTTTGGTCCCTTGCTTGTTGAGCCCTCAAGTGCTTCTGGCGAAAGCATCTGGAAAATCTGCAGGAACATCTCCCATTCATCTGCACTCATATCTCCGAAAAAAACACCTTCTGTTTCATCATGATTCACACAGATTGGGTGGCTCTTGCTCCTCACCATACTCCTATCTTTCCTGTCTTCCTCTCTGTTAATGTCGTTTGCATTTTTGGTCGGTTTATCATGAGTACCAATCCAAGAACACATCATGAGAGCAGATAGATTGGCAGACAATGATGGAGCTCTTGGAAACAAACACACCTGACTCATCTCTGGAAGCTCTTCTTTGCATTGTATATCTTCAAATTCATCGTCAAAGTTAAATATACAACACTCTAGCTCTGCTTCTACTTCATCCCATTCACTTGTATAATCTTCTTCGTCAGTTCCAGTTCCACCTACCACGCTTGCTTTTGCTTTGGTGCAGAGAATCTCCAACACACTGGAACTCTCTTCCCCTCTGCAGATGTCCCGTGTCATCTTCTCGCCTATCTCTGCAAGACACAGCCCTGAAGCAGCTGCCTGTTTCAAGAATATAGTGCAGACCATGAGGACTCGTATGGAGGATTCCTGTATAGAGCGTAACTCTGTTCTTAAAAGCTCTGCATCTTTAAAAGGGTCAATATTTGATATATACCGAAGCTCTGTGTCGGTGAATGGAACCGAAGCTTGAGGCCAGTTCGAAATAAGGATCGTCGAGGAATTCTGGTAGGCAAAGACCATGATCTATAGGCACGAGCTCGGCTGCTCCAACTCCGTTATAACAACAACTCTGATCTTGGTCATGTATCTTCTTCACTAACATGTTTCCAGCATGTCTATCGAGGTTGAGGACTCTCACATCAAGTATCCCAATCCTATGGACCGAACCAACCGTGAAGCTTCCTGGTCCAAGCTCTCCTGCATCAAAATCATGACCCACAAATCGTTGCAAAGAGGCAACTTTATAGGCGGCGTCACTATCACTATCACCGACATGGAACGGAACGTGCGAGATTCTGACTATTAGAGAATGTGAATCGACAAAATGTATCAAACGATTTTCTGTTATTCACTCTCTCACTTTGGAGAAGACGATACAAATCTGTTTATATACACTTGGTATAATATTAAACCAACTATACTAAACCAGGATTAAATCAACTATACAAGTAAACCGGTGGTTGAACATCTATACAATTGATATTCCCCCTCAAGAAGGAGGTTCGAAGATGTTGAGAACACCCATCTTGCGTATATTATCTCGAAAAGGTGCTGGAAACAGAGGCTTGGTCAAAACATCAGCAAGTTGTTGATCTGTCCTCACATACATAGTTTTGAGAAAACCAGAATCAATGTATTCCCTCACCTTGTGACAATCAAATTCGATGTGTTTAGTCCTCTCATGGAAGACAGGATTGCTTGCAATGTGCAGAGCAGATGTGTTGTCACAATATAGATATGCAGGTGGAGTAAAGGGGACTCGAAATTCTTCCAGCAAACGAGACAACCATATCAGTTCCTTGGCAGCCATTGACATTGCCCTATATTCTGCTTCTGCTGTACTCATAGAGACAACAAATTGTTTCTTTGATTTCCAAGTAATCAAAGAATCTCCAAGGAACATTGCATAGCCTGTTACCGATCTTCTTGTGTCCAAACATGCTCCCCAGTCGGAATCACAATATCCTCGAAGATCAAATTTATCATCTATAGCATAGAAAAGACCTTGGCCAATAGTTCCCTTAAGATACCTGAGCACTTTATGGACAGCTTGAAGATGTGGTGCCCGAGGATCCGAAGAATATTGAGCCAACTTGGAAACAGCATAGCCAATATCTGGTCTTGTGATAGTCAGATATTGCAATTTGCCAACTAGCTTCCTATATTGTTTTGCATTTTCAAGTACTTCACCATCTCCTTTGCACAACTTCTGATTTGGTTCCATAGGAATGGCTGATGGTTTACAGCCAGAGAAACCACTTGATGCAAGTAGATCCAGTACATATTTCCTTTGGCTGATTGAGATACCCTCATGAGATCTAGCAATCTCAAGACCAAGAAAAAACTTAGGAGCTCCAAGATCCCGTAACTTAAACTGAGATTCCAGCTGAGCCTTCAACACTAGTACTGCATCATCGTTAGTGCTTGCAATCAAGATGTCATCGACATAGACCAGAACTGCAAGAAATTTACCATCCCATTGCTTAACAAACAATGTATGATCACTGAAGCATTTCTCAAAACCCAAATCAGTCAAAGTAGTAGAGAATTTGATGAACCATTGTCGTGAAGCCTGTTTAAGACCATAGATTGACTTCAAAAGTCTGCAAACAGAATTTGCTGCAACAGGTTCCCCCTTTAGCTCAGAATATCCAGGTGGAAGTTTCATATATATTTCTTCATCCAACTCACCGTTCAAGAAAGCATTAGATACATCTAGTTGGTGAAGAGACCATTTCAATTTGGGTGCAAGAGCCAGAAGAAACTTCACAGTGGCTAACTTGGCAACAGGTGAGAATGTATCCAAGAAATCTATCCCTTCTTGTTGTGTAAAACCCTTAGCCACTAAACGAGCTTTGTATCTTTCAATGCTTCCATCAGCATTATACTTCACAGTATAAACCCATTTACATCCGATAGCAACTTTATCCGGAGGTAGCTCACAAACCAACCATGTATTAGTCCTTTCCATAGCACCCATCTCCACTCCCATAGCATCACACCAAACCTGAAAAGCCTTGGCATCTGAAAATTTTTCTGGTATTGGGGTATTGATGATTGTGGAAAGAAAAGCATAGAAAGGCTCAGATATATTTGAATAAGAAATAAAGTTTGTGATGGGATAAGGAGTTGTTATCTTAGTAAGAGTATTATTATAGCAATGAAAGTCCTGCAAGTGTTTAGGTGGGTGTATAAGTCTGCGAGATTTGGATTCAGAAGGAACCAAAACCTCAGATGATGACACATCAGATGTGGGATGTGTATCAGATGATGTTTGCACTTGAGGCAAATGAGCATCATAGGAGGCAGGAGAATGTAATAGAGGAAAGAAATCCTTTGTAGCATCCGTGATATTGGATGATACAAAAGGATTTCTTTAGGAGTGTGAAGCTTGGTACTAAAGTAGGAGATCATTGTCTGAATCTGGTCTTTAGACATATTGTCAAAACTGTTCTGAATCTGATTTGTAGAAGAATCCACAGATGTCTCTTGAAGGTATGGAACACTGTTGAGAGTTGCAAGATTAGCTGTGCCTACTGTTGTTGCAGGTTTTCCTCTTGTGTGACTTGGGGGAAATCCATGAACTTTGTAGCACCTGTCAATAGTGTGTCCAATTTTGTTGCAATGAGAACATTTGGGCTTCTTGAAGTTGCCATGAGCCAACAAGATTTGAGACGAATCAGGAATTCCAGAGTTTTGAACTTGAAAAGCAACTGGTGCAGGAGCCATTCTATTAGCCAAACCAACCACACGCTGACTTTCATCTTGATCCAGCATATTGTAGATCTCCGAGAGTCCAGGTCTAGGTCTCATGTTGAGTATCTGACCTCTTATGTTTGCAAAACCATCATTCAATCCCATCAAAAACTGAATGATCTTGCTAGTTTCTGCATCATCCATCAGCTCCTTCACGTTGTCACAGTCACATTTCCTTGCAGAGTGAGATTTCGTATTAGCTAACTGTTCCCAAAGAGTCTTCTTCTTTGTGTAGTAAGTAGACAGATCGAGAGAACCTTGCTTGAGATTGTATATTGACTGTTCCAGTTGGTATTTGCGTGGTAAATTGCTCACACGAAACCTTAGATACAGATCATTCCACATCTCAGTTGCATCCTCATAGTACATAATGCTATCATATATCTCCTTGTTCACTACATTCATCACCCAAGCCTTAACCATGCTATTGCATCTACTCCAAATTTTGAATAAACTATCAGTCACTTCTGGCCTAGGAAGAGATCCATCAACAAATGCAAGTTTATTCTTCGCATCTAGACTGATTTTCATCGCAATGAACCAGTTATTGTAGTTCGTACCATCTAGAGTATGCGTAACTATAGAGAGACCTGGATGATCAGCTGAATGTAGAAATAAAGGACTATGTGCGTTGTCGAATGACTCCAATCCAACAGAAATCCTACCAGAAGCAGCGCGATTAGCCGATCCATGAGGTATTGGGGCCGCGACAACTTCTGGTTCAGCTGGTGATGACGATCCAGCTTTATTCTTCATCGCAGATGCATCTATCTCCGATTCAGATGGAGTAGATGAACGATTCCTCAGTTTGCGTCCTTGTTTCGCCATTGAAGAAGATCTAAGCTCAGAAGAAAGATCAAACCAAAAGAGAAGCTCGCGCGAGCGATTTTGAAGCTTCCGAGGTCGAACAAATCACAGATTCGAGCTTGAGACAACAATTAAACGGTGAAATTGAAGAAAAAACGAAGAGGAAGAAGCGAAATCAGAGAGATGAGCAGAGATTGCTCTGATACCATATTAGAGAATGTGAATCGACAAAATGTATCAAACGATTTTCTGTTATTCACTCTCTCACTTTGGAGAAGACGATACAAATCTGTTTATATACACTTGGTATAATATTAAACCAACTATACTAAACCAGGATTAAATCAACTATACAAGTAAACCGGTGGTTGAACATCTATACAATTGATACTGACCAATGCGGTTGGTGGAACACTGGAAAAGCCTTGGTGGTCTAAGAGGTAAGAAGCCAATTCACGAATTCCGGAATCACCAACCGGAATAGACCGTTTCAAACCGGGTTGGCCGAGCATCAAACCGCCAGATCCTTTAGGATTGTTGAAAGCTAAAGGCTCTTCATCAACTGGCTTGGGAACAGCAATACTGTGACATTTTCCGGTTTGCAAGAGATAAGCACCTCCTAAGCCACTTGGTAAAAGCAAAGGCCTAGCTCCTGAAACCATAGCTATGGTCACTTCAGCTACAAGGGCGCGTATGGTGGGGACTTTCCGACCACCGAGGATCTCAATCCGCGGAGCAGCAGCAGCTAGGGAGAAGCATGAAGTGGAAACGCTTCGGTGGGTCAAGGCGGTGTGTTTAGTGTTGAAATCGAGAAAGTTGAAGTCGAGAGATTGGAGTCTGCATCTTTGTGAAGATAACTGTGTGAACCGGTCGGTTAGTGGATCGAGAGACACGGCCATACAGTTGATGCCAAACTTTTGTTGGCAGTGATTCTCAGATTAATTGTTCGTTGAAACCTACAAATCATTTCTTTGAATCCATATAGTACCTGCAAATTCATCTCTGTTTAGTACATGAAAATATGTTGGTCATGCTTACAGTCCCTAACACAATGAGGGAAGCCGTAGGAACAATACATAAGCATGATTGCTTGAAGAAGAAGCCATCAAAAATCCACATCAATTCTGGTAAATGTTGGATGATGATTCGACATCGAAGAAGAAATGAACGTACCCTGGATACGAGAGTAAAGGCATTCATGGAAAGATTGAACCAAGGGGAGCGTCAGAGAACCGACGACACTGTCACCGGAACAAACCCTTCCCACACTTATTCTTTCTCTTCTTCTCTTTTGCAAATTTAGTTTTTCATTTTCTATTTCTTTCCTCCAAATTTATTAGCTGCTATAAATCTATCTCTACGTTTCTGATTTTCCCGCTTTTGTAGGAGAGAGGAACCAAAAATGAACAAGGTTGTCAAAAATAGTCAGAAAAAGCTGTTGGGTTTTTGTTTGTCACCATGATACAAGTAGTCAAATGCACACACAAGACAAATATCGCATTTTTTACTTCTGTGAAGAAGATATTTGAAATCAACTCCTAAAGGAGAATATGATGTGAAATACGCAATCGGTTTAAACAAAAATTACTTTATATACAAAATAAAAACAGAAAGGTTTTTATATATAAGTTTTTTTCCTCGGATGTTAGGTGCAAGACACACTTTTGTGTTGCAAACCTCAACAACTCTTTTACAAAAAAAACTCTCTTCATTTTCCATACATACATTTCCTTTATACAATTACCTTGAGGTTGTGGCCGGAGGAGTTCTGCTTTTGTGAACTGCTGCTACTTTTTTACAGCTTGATCGTTAAAAGCAGTTTCTTCCCGCGCCTTTTTTTTTCTTTTCTTTTTTTTGGTTTTACAGACGGATGATTACAACAGCTACTATTACAAGCAGCTTCGATGATGCCCAGTTGAAGGTTGGACCAATGCTTGCCGAAGCTGCATATAAACAGATTTCAGATTTGAGATGTTAAGTTCAGTGAATCAACAAATCCATGGATCCAGATGTTGAAAACAAGAAGAAAAGACTTACATGGAGTAGGAGAAGGTCCGGGAGTTTTTTCACCGGTTGGTTGTGATTCTGGGCTGTTTCTCGATGGAGGTGGGATATGAGCAAATACGACATTGGGAAGCGGACTCGATACTGGGATGGCATGATGACGTGGTGGGGTCGGGTTTGGCGCTGGTGCATGTGGCTGAGACCGGTGTGGTGCAGGCGTTGGTGGTGCAGTGTGATGGTTCAGAGCATTGTTTCCTTTTGGTCTCCTCTGCTCGTAAGGGCAAGGCGGGTTTCTCGGGGGTAAAGGTGAGTGCTTGGTTGGCGCTGATGCAGGTGCAAAGCTCTTAGTTGCAGGTGTGAAGCTCTTAGTTGCAGGTGAAGGTTCTGGAGCAAGATCATGATGGTGGTGATGGTGATGATGGGAAGGGGAAGGGGAAGGGGGTGATGATGTGGCGGGTGAATGTGGCAAGAATGAGGAAAGACGGACTTGCTTAACCTTACCAAATACGGTGTGGTTTAGGCCAAGGTTTTTGGAATGGGAGCTAGTAATAGTTTGAGCAAGCTGCTTCAACCTTGAAGAGGTACCGAATGTGAGTAGAACAGAAGAATGAACTATAGTAGGAGGCGCCACCGTTGAGCCTCTAGAATTTGACAAGATTATGAACAAGCTCTGCAATTCAACAAGAGAGAATTTCAAGATTCTGAATCATTAGCAATAGACTGATCTTGTGAATTAGAGTTGTCATACCTCATAGGGAGCCAGATTTATACCCTTCTTCAGCTGACCAGTGAGTTCCTCGAAGTTTGATTGAATTTGGTAAATCGAAAAGTTTAGTGTGAAGTTGAAGAGAATCTGCGCTTTCTGCAAGGGGAATATAGGCTGGGGAGGGATCACAGTGATTCCCCCTGGGAATTTTAGCACTTGAAAAAAAAAGGGTTGCCCGAACAAGGATTCAGTTAAGCGGAGAGAAAACTGCTTTTCGACCAGAGTTTCAAAAGCTGACTTGATGAGACTCTCAATTTCGGCAGGTATCTTAGAATTCTTCTTCTCGGGATCAATGGCAAAAATAACCATCGTTCTGTTAAGATTACCCAAGCGTTCAAGGGCTAATACAACAACCTAGTTCAAGAGAAGTTACAGAATGATCAACAATGGAAATCCATGAAAGTGAGATCAGAAATGGAAGCTTAGTTACTTTGGTCATGGGAAAGCTAATTTCATCGGTGATATCATTCTCAAGCTGCAACAAATTGTCTTCCAAGAAGGAAACTTGTTTTTCAACATCAAAACTCGCCACTATCCTGTGATCTGCAAAAGAAAATAAAAAGCGACATAGTTGCTCCATCATGAAACATAGAGGTAACTAAAAAAGTTGTTGCTTGCTCCATCATGACTACTGAACTCCATCTAATTTCAACATAATTCATATAAAACCAATAAAGAAATGGCCTAAAATAGCCATTTCTAAGTCCAAGTCAATGAAAATATATACATCATCTCCTAAACAAAAATCCATTAAAAATTAGGGTTTTAATTAATCAGAAACGAGCTTTGTCCTGTTATAGAAAACATTCATAACAGAGTTTCTCCCTACATTCATCCCATGTGAAATCCAGAAAAACCCAAGGAATCAGAAACCCTAGATCTGTACCACAAATCACATCCAAGGCAGACGGAATCTAAAATCCTAAGAGGAATCTCAAAACGCGATTTTACCTTTAAACCTTGGATCGAGATCTAGATCCCAACGATCTGTTAATCGGAGGAATGGAGGCAACCAAAACAAGGCGGAGAGAAACAGAGCAGCAGAAAAAGCAAGAATCAAAACGCATCTGAGACTAAAGCATCTAGAGATCGGAGCGGAGCATATGTTTCGTCCGTTATTGCTAGCCGTGATAGCGGCTCCGTCGTTCCCAGGGAGATTCTGCTCCTCATCGGTATTCTTCCCCATAACAAAGCATAAACACACAGATTCATTCACCGAAAAACTCCAAATCCACCATAAGGGAAAGCTCCAAACACAGATTCTGCCGCACCAAACAAGGCCGCCTCCCAAAAAACACGGAAATTTAGGTGCTCCCAAAAGCAAGCAACAAAGCGGTTCCTCTCGACTGAAACAAAAATGTAGGGCTCAGGGAGAAAAGGAGTGAAGTAGCTTTCTCTGCAAATGACAATAGGTAGGGAACCTTTATTGTGATGAGAAGAGAGTATGTATATGTGTTGCTTTATCTTTTCTTTCTCTACATTTAACATTTGCTTTGTAAATTATGTACATAGCAGTTGTACAAGTGGGTGAGAGCTCGTGTTACTTTTGAATTTCGAAACTTTTATTGTATTTTTTTTTTTTTTAAATGTTGTTTTAGGCAAGACAAAAAAATAAAAAAAAAATAGATTGATGGGTACTAAATAATGTTTTTGTTTTGTTTTCCTTTGTTTTTCGGTTCAAAATTAAAAATAATGACATAAAAACTAGGGAAACCGACGTATTTTCCCTCATAAATATGATATCGGTGTACATCCACCCAAACTTTTGATTTCCACCTAAATCCCCTGAATTGAAAGTTAAAAACGTATTCCCCCAATTGGAAATTTCTCGATGCTATGATGTGTTCTTTGTCTTAAGCGTGCAAGTTTCATTGTTAATTCAACATGAAACTCAAAGCTTTTCCCAATTTTTCCAGATTCGCAACAGCCTTTGATCACATCTAAATAAACTTTGCTCTTGTTCTCGTTAAAGAAACCCCAAAATCCTTTGAAAGAAGACGATCCAACTACGAATATCAAGAGATTATTGAAATAATTTGATATGAGAACAAAACTGAATTATGTTGGTTTAGTTATAGGGTGGAAATTCGATCGGTTTCAATCCGGGTCAAATATGGTTTATTTTCTTAAATCGGGTCATAATCTGGTTTAGTTTCGATTTTAAGTGGTTAAGTATCATTCGGTAAATAGTAAACCGATTTCAATCATGGTCTATGTGGTTTTTCGATTCGAATTTCTATCATGTGTGTAAATATTTTTCAATATTTCCAATTAGGGGGAAATACGTCTTAAACTTTCGAATTGTGAGGATATGTGCCGAGGTCTAAACTTCGGGTGGATCTACACTGATATCATACTTCTGAGGGAGAAATACGTCGTTTTCCCTAAAAAGTATATAAATCAACTATTTTAATGTTTTTTGTTTGGGATGTATACTAGTAAAACACTGATATTTCTGAATTTGATTTGGGATTATAACCTGAGGCTATTGCATGCAAGATCATTTATTTGAAATTTCTAAAAAAATTAGCACTTTTTGAACTTATTTAAGAAAGTAACACTTATTTCATTATTCATGACAATTTATCACATGTACAGTACAACATATACGTATGTAGACGGTATATGGATAGACAAAAGAATGAATATTTTTGTCATTTATAAGCTAAAAAAACAAAAAAGTATTAATTTACTAATGAAAATTGAAATATTTGATCATGTAATTATGTCTTATAACATGATAATTGTTTAGATCACTATTTGGATGTTTGAGAAGGCGAAAAGTCAAAACAAATGTGAAAAGTATATAAGGTAAATTTTGTACTACAGGTAGATAAATACTCCTTCTGTTTCTGTTTCAAAAAGAATGTCATTCTGACAATTTTCACACAAATTAAGAAAATCATAAAATATACAAATATACTCCTAATTAATATACTAATAGTTAAGTGTGATTGCTTTAAATTCAAAGGTTATAATATTTTAATGAGTGATAAAACATGAATTGTGTATACAAAATCACATTGGAATTGTAGAATGATAGTCTTTTTAAAACAAAAAAATAAGTCTAAAACGACACTTATTATGAAACGGAGGGAGTAGAAATTAGAGAAAGATAATTTATGATGATGGGAAATTGTGTAGTAACTTGTTGAGAAGACAAGTAGTTGTGAAACTTGGATCACGGAAGAGACAAAAGATCTAAAAGAAAAAAAAAGAGAAGAGATTTTAGGTCAAAAGACTTTTGTCACTTTCCCTCGACGGCAGAACTCTTGTGGGTCTTTTTAAAGCTTCTTCTTCGTCGGTGACATGAATTTTGTAAGATAGATTTTATCATAATTTCCACGCCATGTGTGATGTGTGGCTAATTTTATTTACTGCTTATTCAATTACACCATGTGTGATGTGTGGCTAATGCTACTCACTGCTTCTTCAACCAAAAAAATTATAAATAAAAAAAAGAGGACAATATTCGAATTTCGATTGGTTCCTATATATATCCAACTTTTCCATTTCCTTTTTAGCAATGATTGGGCCCTTTTTTTGTTCGTTTCTTACATGTTGTATGGATGGCTAAGCCTTGCATCGTCTCAAATTTTAGGTTTAAGAATGGTTTTATGAGAGTTTAGGAAATGTTCATAACTTAGGAGCTTTTTCTAAAAACCATTCATAAACCTAAAGTTGTGGTATTTTTGCAATTTATAGAATTTTGGTGGTAATTATGAAAAACAAAATATAAATTGTGGTTTTTTTAAAAAAAATCCTACAACTTTTGTGGAGTCTACAATAATCACTAAAATCAGAAAAATATGTGTACATCTAAAAGAAATAATAAGAATACATTTTTTAAAAAATAGATCATTAGTTAAACATATTATAAAACGGTAAAAACAAATTTTTTAAAATTCAATTTTAAGATAAAATTACTTCGCTCTATAACTAGTACGGATTAAGTACTAGTATATATAATGCAATTTGGTTATCTAACTATCACTTTCGTCCAACCTGACACAAAATCTAATATTTATTAATGAGACTGAGATTCGAGGATGGTCAAGCTTTGCTAGCCCATCATACTTCTCCTCAGGTTCTGGTATAGCCAGCTTTTGCTTACGAAATGTTTAAGTAAAACAAACGTAAGAACAAGTTTGCAAAAGAAGAAAATCCAAAGCGACTGAAGAAGAATGATACAATTATTTAATAATAATAAAATAAAATAAAAAACAGATCGCAGTTTGGTTAGCACCAGCCGAAACATACATTCATCTATAAAATAAAACATATAATAATTATTCAATACGCATTCAGTAACATGCTAACGTGTGATATAAAATCCATAAATAAAACACAAAGTTGATAAACCGTAAACAACGGACACAGAAGATCTACACGTAAACAATGAACAAAGTAGGTGAAAGAGAGACAGAACAAGACAAAGCACAAACAAAATACAAAGACCAAAGTCAAATAAAAGGCTTCAACAAAGAGCTTAGATTTACGTTTAATAGTCAAAAGGCCACCCACTGTAACCCATATGGGATTGTTGTTGATGTTGTTGCTGCTGCTGTTGCTGGTAGTGGCCTTCTTCTGCAGTGGCTGTGTTGTTTGTGTCTCTGCGGTTTTGGGTCGAGCTTGAGCTAGACGAGCGGAATGGCCAGAGGTTAGAGAAAAGGTTCCTTCTTCTGTTGTTCTCTCTTCCATTGGTGCTTCTGTTCTGATCACTCTGTGTGCTTGAAGAAGATCCTCTTGATGGTAACTCTTTTCGACAGACTGGGCATGAGTTATGCTGAACCAGCCATGGGACGATGCAGTCAGAGTGATATATATGGTTACATGGCATCTGTTTTGCTTCTGATTTAAGTTCGAATTCGTCTTTGCAAACTGGACAGTGAGAGTCTGACGACTTGAGATGCTTCTGTGTGATCTTGATGGTTGGCAATGCATCAATTGATGATCTTGCTGCAGGTGGTGGACCTCGATGATGAGTCCCCGATGAAAGCTGCTCAATCAATTCTTCAAGTCCGGGTCCAAAAAAGTAGTCTCCCGCATTGGTATTGCCACGAGTGATACCAATTCCAGGTGACCCGTTGAATAAGGCTTCAACTGAATTACTATCTCCACCAGCCAATCTAAAGGGAGCTTGGCCACCGAATATCAATAGAGGAGCTATACTTGAAAAGCTTTCAGAACCTGCAGAGCCTATTCTTCCACTGATTTCTCGGTCATTGCTTCTTTCAGCTAAGCGGCTTCTCATAAATGCTGAGAAAGCTTCCATGAGATCAAAGGTTGAATCACGTTCAACATCCCTGTGACTGTGAGCTCTAAGCAAATCAAAGGGGATATTCGGTCCTACATCGATTTCCTCAACAAATCCTCCTCCACAATAGGGACAGGCAGTATCTCGGCCACGAAGCCAAACACCACGTTGACATCTGTGACACCAGTGAGTGTTTCGACCACTCGACATCCTCCAGCTCGTCACAATCTCCTTCTTCTGCGAGTTACAAAACCAGAGAAAAATAAAAAAGTCCCTGTGCTTGAAACCTTAGGAAGTTTTTTAGCTGCTTCAGTCAGGTACTAGTTATTAGCCTGCAAAATCCAGTAGGAGAACTAGTCACCAACTCCTGCTAACTTGTTGCTAAGTTGGTAAACCAAAGAGTTTTTGGCCATATCCTTACTTTCCAAGCTTATCTCAGCTTAGTGCATACTACAAGATCCAAATGTAATTATAGGTCACAATTCAACAAATAAAAGCCAAACTTTAGGTTGAACAAAAAAAAGAGCCAAACACATGTTTCATCCAATTAGGAAATCATCATGCTTCTCTTAACAATAGACTCTTGATTCCCAGGTTAGAGCGAGCATTCACACTCATAATATATCACTACAATCTTCGATTCAAATCTGTGATATGTTTCATACCAACTGTAGCTCAATCATATATAATATACACCCCCCAGATTTTAGCTGCTGATTAACATACAAATTGCTCCTTATACTCTAAATTAAGCCAACACAAATAAAAATTTACCAAATAATGAATTTGGATGAACTCGGAACCTACACGATTCAACCACTTTCGAGCTAGAATGAGCCATAACGCAATCCCGCAATGGAGAGAAATCGAATGAAACAAATGAAGAAAGTACAATGCAAACGATCTACAGAAACCAACACACCTTTCAGACGGATAATCAAGCAAAAACAAGATCAATCAAAAACCAAATCATGGTAAGCGCTTCAGGAAAAACGAGACACGAAATTCACAAATCCAATCCAAAAAACAGAGCAAAAGTACCCGACTGAAAATCTTAGGGCACCTTATGCGAAACTTTGAGGAAATCAGATCCAATGATCCAAATATAGCAAGAAAATGGAATCCGGCGACAAACAAAAATTAGAAAAAGATTAAGAGATTCAAGACGCAATTACTTGGTTTAGAAGACCAACTCAATCAGTTACATACCTCACATAGATCCGAAGGAAGACGAAGAGAAGCTGTGGTGAGATTGGATTTTGGAGGAAGAAGACGAAAAGGAGAGCGAACCTGGAAGAATCTCTCCGTCACACTCTATTGAGTATTTATTGACTGTAAAAAAAAAGAAAACACCTCCATTGTCTGTGTAACTGTTAAATCCTTTAACTCCCACGTGCCACGTGTCCTGTTCTATCAAATTACCCCTAACTTTCTGCGTATTCACAGCTCTGCCACTCTGACAGTCGCCGGCTTTTTGTCACGCTTTCTTTGCTTCCGTCGTAAGATTACTCAATATACTCACGACACAACTCATATCTTTACTCAATTTTATCTAAAAGAAAATTCTATAAAGAGACTCGATCAAATGTGTCCCGATTCGATACTTCTTAAAAGATGAAATTCAATGTTTTTTACTTTTTAGAACCAATTCTAAAATGGGGACGAAAATTTGAAAAATTCAACAAGCAAATTAAGGAATCATCTTCTTCCGGCGTTTTCCACCGGAATATTCATCGACCCTTTTACGAATGTAGCTCCTAAGCTTCTCCAGAATCTTCCTCTCACTCACACGCAACACAAGCGAATGATATAACCTCCCGTCTCTCGGAAGACAGCAAGCTTTCAGCCCAACAATGTCATCTTCCAAAGAACTTGCTGATCCATATAAACTCTCTCGCTTATCCACAATAGCAAGAAGGGCTTCACAAACACCATCTGTGAGAAGAACATCTCCGCCGCCGCTTTGTCCAAACATGAACTTGTGTTTCCCAATTGTTATCTCTCTTCCTTCTTTAGAGAGACAATCTCCTGCTGTGGATATAGCTAGATCGAGTTTATTGTATGTGTCTTCTGGTAAGAGCAGTATGTAGAGGAGGATCAGGAGCTCCGATTGGGGTTCCCCGCTTGAGGAAACCTCGAAATATTCTGAGTTTTGGCTCTCGCACCCTGCGTAGCCTAGTTTTCTCCACAAAGCGAGTCTTGCTCGAGAGTGCCGGCTTGTGAATGAGGATGTGCTCCATTCTATTACTAATTCTAGATCTATGTTTACTATGTCGTAAGGATTATCGGGCTCTGTAAATCCGTACCTGTGGAGTAAGGCAGCGTTACCCATCAAACCGTATGTGTTGAATACCTACAAAATAGATTATTACATCAATGCAAATGAAAGATGATTATAACAGACTACTAATAGTCGAAAACAAAATTAAGCATATGTACCTCGGCTCCAGTCGGGACATCCTTCACCATAATCATTTTTAACCCGGATAGATCGTTTTGCAACATTGAAGAGTTTTCTTCCTCTTCTGCTTCTTCTTCTTTGGCTTCGTCGTCAGTGATTTCACCAGGAACTTCCTCAAAAGATTGCTCACGCGAGGAATAACTTTTACTGGAAGGCTCGTCTTCATCAGTGGCCTCATTTGCAGCATCAATGTTGTCAGTTTCATCAGCTTCAGTATCGGATTCACTGTGAGATGATTCAGCTGTGAAGTGAATGTCTTCCGCCCCAGTTTTATGATTGAAGCTGCAATAAAGGGTAAACAGGCAAGATTCAGAAGAGTGGACAATGAGTAAAACATAATGTTTTTGTCAGAAAATTCACCAAGCATATGCTAGAATGAGATTAAGTCCAACAAAAACCAATTTCTGAGGGTCATGTTTCTCCCACATATGACAAAAACTAAAAATCAGAAAAGCACATTTTCAAGTAAATATCTGAGATGCTGCAATCCTGAACCATACTGTGACAAAATCAGCACTTTGACTGCCTAATATATAGATTATTATCTGCGATCATTGACTCCTTACCTAGAACAGACTCAGTCTAACCGAAGATACCTTTAAAGTATTGCACAGAGTAAATCTTTTGAGGACAACATAAATAAGCAAATGTGGCACAAAACAAAATCCAAGATTAGTTCTAGTCTGATTAATTAGGCATAACTAAAAGATGCAACGAAAACCCACAAGTCTTGGAAGTGAATAAAGAAAACTCAGAAAGCTGGCTGGCCAACAGAGTGTCCCGAACAATCTAAGACAATTGTAGCACAAAAACACATCCGAAACATAAGAATCTTCATCAATGAGCTGAAAATAATGCAAAGATAAGAGAGCAAAAGTAGCTGATACATGAAGGCATTTATATGGTTTACTGTGTAGATGCCTCTGGAATGAGTTTTTCATCATGTGTAAAGGGTAATATGCTTGGCCTCAATCTCAACAACTTTCTTTGGATGAGCTTAACAAGGCAAATGTAGACAAACAGTAACTTAAAAAAAAACCTAAGGTCAACTTACAGGTCTGCAAGAGGAACCATCCCGGATCCATGGTAGTCATCGATCTGGAAAGACCTTGAAGCGATTAGACTCTTAGCCGCAAGATACTCTCTGATTCCAAACAAATCAGGGTCAACATTCCGAGGCAGTGAAGAGGTAAGTGGCATAATGCTTTCTTCCCAATCCTCGTATATAAGACCATGATCTTCCTTCACCACCTGCCTACAAGAAATCAAACTGATGAGTAGTGAAATTCAACTAAGTTCCATACCAAAAGCGAATCTCTTTAGCAAGAATCAAACGCAATGGTCCAAGGGTGAAAACCTTATGAAGCTCAGTTCCAGATAAGAGAGAATCCAAGTCATCAAGGGGCCAAACTAGAGGCAAATCCTCTTGAACAGGAAGAATCTGAAGATATCCAGCCCAAGGGGATTCTTCACCCAAGCTTCTCTCGTACATAAGAGCCACGGAGAGACCTAGACTTCCATCTAAATCAGCGGATTCGATAATCTCACGAGCCCCACTAGTTTTAATGGTGAGACAAGCAGTTTTCGAGATATTGGCAACGACATCTCCTTCCTTCAAATCGCAGAACGCTCTCACAGATACACCGTCGTTGTGGTCGTCAACGAGATTGAGAGCGTCGCTGCAATCAACTCCGTTAGCTTTCATCCATCTCTTGAATGCTCTTAACCTCCTGGTGACAATGAGAGAGACACAAGACACTGCAATCAAAGGTCCTATTCATCGACAGAAGAAAGAAGGTTGAGAGAGTGAGAGAGAAAACCTCGTGGCCATGAATGATGCTTCGAACTTCGAAGAGTGGATTTGCCGGAGGGAAACGAAAAAGCAAGCAACGTCCGATTAGAGAGACACTACGACGGCGTCAGATCAATAAGGGTTTATCGGTATTGACGAAAATACCCTTCCATCGTCAAAATTAAATTAACCTAACCAATTTGGTCCGAAATTTGAACTAATTATCTTTCCTTTTAAACCTTTAACAACCACGCATTACATATAGGCCGCAACTGGTTGCATTTTTAGAGGAAAAAAATCAGAGGAAAAATAAATTTCTCTAAAATTTTATCATTTAGGTTGAAAATGAAACTTGAGAGGAATCTATTTTTCCAATTCATTCCACGTTAGTTAGATGAACAAAGAAGAGAAAATTAAGAAAAACTTTCCTCCACTAATAAGGAGAGTAACAAGTTGAAAATTATTCTTCTATATTTTTTCTACTAATTTTTATTCATCTTGTTAATTTGGAAGACAACCAGTTGCAGCCATAATCTTGTGCATAATAACCGAACGGAATGAAACCGAACCGAACTGAATCGAAATTAATGGTTCGGTTAGGTTATGGTTACTTCACAATAACCGAATGATTTTTATTTTTGATATTCATTGGTTATGATAACCGAAAACCAATGGGTATCCGTGGATATCAAAAAAAAAAAAAATATGTTTGTTTCCCCTAATTAACTGAAATAACTGAACCGAAACTAACCGAAATTTAACCGAAATAACTGAAATATTTCCGAAATTTAACCGAAATAACCGAAATATTTCGAAATGTAACCGAAATATTTTGAAATTTAACCGAAACTAACCGAAAATATTTGAAATTTAACCAAAAATAACCGAAACCATTCGGTTAACCGAAAATAACTGAAAGATTTCGGTTACCAAGCGGTTATTAATTTTGAAAACCATGTCGAACCGAACCGAAACCGAACCGAAAACTGTTACTAACCAAATGGATAGTAAAAGACATAACCGAACATAACCGAAAACCGAAATAACCGAACCGAACCGAATAACCATATGCCGAGGACTAATTACATATGTACAAATAATTAGTTCAATCTATTTATCTATTTTTGTGAAGCACTTTATTAGCTCAAACCTCTTAAGTAAAGATTATAATTACATCTAAGTTGATAAAGTAGAGTCTTAATTAAAGAGTTTTATTTTACATCCAACTTTGAAAAAACCAAGTACTATTAGTTATAGGAATAGGCATATGTTTTTTGTACTGTAATTGTTTCCTGAAACAAGGATATTAATTAAACACATTTCCAATTCTCAACACTAAATAAATAACTAAAGTTTGTGTCAAACAAACCATCAATAATTAAGTTTGTGTGAACAATATAGATGATGAGTATTAATTCAGCCGAAACAAAAACATAGTCAGGTGGTGCAGGAGCAACAACAACAAAATCTTCCTCGCCCGTCTCCATTTGATGAGTTGTCTTCGATTTTCTATCCTCAACAGCAAGAAACAGCAAGTGTCGGTGACTCCATTGAAGATCACTCTCTCAGTTCCAATTTGTCCTTAGGAGTCTCGAATAATACCGATTTATTAGAAGATATCGTAAAAGAAGGAATGAAAATGAATAATTACAGTTGATCTCGACATTTTCGGTTTTTTCCTTTGGTCTAAATCTCAACCTATCTCTATACATGGAGTTTGCGTAGATTTTTTTGTTTTTAACCTTTTCTTTTAAAATAAATAAAATGACATTTATAATAACTTAGTAAAAAACATAAATTTTAAATTATCTACAATATAATCCCTATAATATTATTTAAGAATACATTTTTGAAAATGAATTTTGTTTTGTAAGTTATTACATTAAATGCCATTACAAATAACAAAAATTAATTGAAATAGGAAATAATATAATTATCTTTTACAATTAGTGATAAGAATATGAAAAATATTTATTTTGCATTAAAGATGTTATCTACTATATATTTTTAAATAATAATCAATCTATATATATTCAAAAAAATTCGAAATTCGAAATCTTAATATATTTTTTACTATAGTTTATTATATTTTATTTGAATTTATATCAAAATAAAAGTTAAAAAATATTAGACTAATTTTATAAAAAGTTAGACACAATAAAATTGATTTTTTAAGAGTTCGTTAACTAACCATAAAACTAGAGTCATTAAACTATAATAAAGTTATGTTTTCAAGAAAAATATGTTTTACGGGTTAGCCCGAATAATATTTAAGTCCACTGCAAAACGTGTTAAATAGACAACTTATTGTATTTAACAACTCTATCTATAATCATGAGTTGAACATATTATAAAATTTAAATAAAAGCAATTTTTCTTAAATTTCAAAACAATTTCTTAAAACAAAATTATTCGGCGCTAATAATAGCGCGGGTTAAGTCCTAGTAACTTAGTAAAATACAGTTCAAGCACGATTTAAGTCCTCTCTAGATAAATGACCGAAAATATAAATACATTTTAATAACATAACTAGCCAAATCAATTACTATAAACTTCTTTCCATGCAAAACCATATACTAGAAATTGGGATGTTACGATAGTTATAACAAAAATTCAAAATTGTTTTTTGCGTGGGAAAGAGACGATGTGCGAGAAAGCGAGAGTGATAGTGAGAATGCTACAAGGGTGCAACAGCATGAACAAGCTCCGTAAGATCCATTCTCATGTCGTCATCAATGGTCTCCAACACCATCCTTCCATCTTCAACCATCTCCTCCGCTTCTGCGCCGTCTCCGTCACCGGTTCTTTGTCTTACGCTCTGCTTCTCTTCGACCGTTTCGATTCTGATCCATCAACGACGGCTTGGAACTCCCTTGTCCGTGGCTTCTCCGTATCCTCCTCTCCTCTCTCTTCGCTTCACTTCTTTAATCGAATGCTTCTCTCCTCCGTATCACGCCCCGATATCTTCACTTTCAGCTTTGCTCTCAAAGCATGTGAGAGGCTCCGCTCGATTCCGAAATGTCTCGAGCTCCACGGTTCCATCATCCGATCTGGTTTTCACGCCGATGCTATTGTTTCTACCAGTCTCGTTCGGTGTTACTCTGCGAATGGAAGGATCGACACTGCCTCCAAAATGTTCGACGAAATGCCTATGAGAGATTTGGTCTCTTGGAACGCCATGATCTCTTGTCTTTCTCATGCTGGTTTACACCACCAGGCGTTGAGTATGCACAAGAGGATGGAAATCGAAGGCGTCTGCATTGACGCTTACACGCTCGTTGCTCTGTTGTCATCTTGTGCTCACGTTAGCGCTTTGAATATGGGCATTATGCTACACAGGATCGCCTGTGGCATTGGTTGTGAGAGCAGTGTCTACGTGAGCAATGCTCTTATCGATATGTATGCAAAAAGTGGTAGCCTTGAAAATGCTGTTAGAGTCTTCAACGGGATGCGCAACAGAGATGTGTTAACTTGGAACTCAATGATTATTGGGTATGGAGTTCACGGTCACGGCGCCGAGGCCATCTCGTTCTTCAGAAAGATGGTGACATCCGGGGTTAGACCCAATACCATCACTTTCCTCGGATTGTTGTTAGGTTGCAGTCATCAAGGTCTAGTCAAAGAAGGAGTTGAGCATTTCCGAATGATGAGTTCACAGTTCCATCTGAGCCCCAACATTAAACACTATGGATGCATGGTGGACCTTTATGGACGAGCAGGTCAGCTCGACAAGGCGCTCGAGATGATACATACGTCTGCCTGCCATGAAGATCCTGTATTGTGGAGAACCATGCTTGGCTCTTGCAAAATCCACAGGAATCTGGAATTAGGAGAAGTAGCCATGAAGAAATTGGTGCAGCTCGAGGCTTTCAATGCAGGGGATTATGTGCTTATGACTTGGCTATATTCTGCAGCGAATGATGCTCAAGGCTTTGCTAGCATGAGAAAGCTAATAAGAAGCCATGATTTACGGACAATTCCAGGCTGGAGCTGGATAGAGATTGGCGACCAAGTTCACAAATTTGTCGTCGATGACAAAATGCATCCCGAGTCTACACAAATTTATTCACAACTGCAGGAAGTAATCCGTGGCGCCATACTAGCTGGCTACAACCCAGAGGACTCAAACATAACTGGTCCAGCTCTCTCTGATCGGTGTTTAGGATCTGCATTTCACAGTGAAAAATTGGCCATTGCATATGGATTGATGACAACTCCTTCAGGAACAACTCTCCGGATCACAAAGAATCTTAGAGTTTGCAGAGATTGTCATTCGTTTACAAAATGTGTATCAAAAGCATTCAGTCGGGAAATTATTGTAAGGGATAGAGTTCGGTTTCATCACTTTGCAGGTGGTCTTTGTTCTTGCAACGACTACTGGTGATGATACTGTTCTCTCGATCAGCCTAACTAACAAATTTGACAAAATAATTGGTCAAACCAAACCATTCCAAGTAAAACAACAGTTTTTCAAGCTCACCGATACTTTACCTTTCAAGAAAAAACAACAATTAATATACATACATTAAACATATGAATACCATATGGATGCATCACATGTAAGAAAAAAAGATACCACGACCGCACCAAATTGATTTATGTGAACAACGCAAGAGACTATTTGTCATCGAGACGACTAGAAGAAAGCAAGGGCTTTGGGAGATGAAGTTGCGTAGTAGCTGCAACTTGGCTGGTGGCCGATGAACGGTGAAGCCTGCAACGGAACGACCCTTCGTGCTTTGTTGGGGCACAGATGCATGTCTTCCCCAACCCGTTGCTGTTACCGAGCAGGCCAAGCGAGTCCGTGGACCACGACTTCCTCATCGACAATCCTGTCTTGCTTTTGCTCTCGTCTTCGTCTTTCATCATACGGCTAAACGGATTCTTGGTCTTGAACGACTCTCTGCTGCTACTGCCGATCAAGCTCTTCCTCGGTTTCGCCTCCGCCATGAATCAGATTGTAAACTAACTTTCCGAAAAAGGAGTCTAAGATGAGAGATATGATTCTTGTGAGATGACTGAACAAGAGTATGTTGCGTACCTTCAGGTGCGATTATAGAACTGGATCAGATGGGAAGAAACAAAAAGCCACCAAATCTTGAAGGTCTACATAGACATATAAAAATAGCAAAGACGTGACCGCTACCAAGCTTTTATATAATAAATATTATGCTCATAGTGAATGTTTACAAGGTCAATTCATGCGTCTCTGGTATTCATCAAAGATGGCTCTCTGAAAGGTTCAAGCTTTTCTAGCATTAAATGTTTTTCAAAGTCAACAATAATAAATTTTTAAAAACATAAATCACAAGATTCCAGAAAAGAAAACAGTCACATGTTGTCTTCATTAACATAAAACAAGGTTTTGCATCACAATCATAAAGTTATGTCCCAAGCTTTTTTATTTATAAAGAGAGAAGAAGACGATAGCAAACTCTGACCGTCCCTGTTATAACCAGAACAACAATCACTTGTAGATGATCTTTTTAGCCAGGAGGCCAGTTCATTTGGCGTCCCCCAATGAGATGAACATGAATGTGATACACCGATTGACCTGTAAAACCCACAAGAACGTGACCTTTGTTTTATGCTGTTGAATGTGACATTTTAGCTAATTCAAGTAGTGGAGCTATATAATACATACAGCCTTGTGGACCATCATTGATCACAATTCTGAAACCGTCATCTAGGCCTTCTTGTTTCGCAACAAGCTTGGCAGTGTAGAGAAGGCGGCCCAAGATGTCGATGTGCCTCTCCTCAGCCTGCAGTATCATAGCAATACGCTATTTAGCTTGTGGTTTCTTAAAGAGATCAAGTCCTTCTGTCTGGATTTGTTTGAGTGTTCAACTTTGAGAGGTGTAAGTGAGTTAGGTACCTTAGAGAGGCCAGTTAAGCCATCCTTCACTTTTGGAATGAGGAGGATGTGAACGGGACCCTGGGGCGTTATGTCCCTAAAAGCTAAGACCTACCAGGAACAGTGATAATGAAGTATGCACAACTACTGAATTTTTGTTACAGTGGTGAATGGATTAAGAGACTAATTTTGGTTGTTAAAGCTAATAAATCCATCCCAAAAAGATTCAAAACCATGACATAGAAACTTATACAAAGTAAGATCCAAAGACTATACAGTAAGAGGCAATCTACTGCTAACCCCTAAGGCTGCAGTAGAAGTGAAAAATCTACAGCTGGGAGAACCATATAAGAGTCATGAAGAAGAGACCATATTTAACTTAAAATGAATAGCATAGTGTCACATTTTCACAGTGCTGCTTTGAATGGCTACTTTAGAGTATCACTAGGTGTCAATATTCCAAGATGAGATAGCATATACAAAAGTTTATAGAATTTACAGTACCTTGTCATCCTCATAAACCACAGTGGATGGAATTTCTTTGCTGATGATCTTGTCAAAACTGCATGTTTCCAGCATAAACAAAATAAAATGTTAACATCGATTCAGCACAACAAGACAATTCAAGTCTTTCAATAAAAAAGATAATAAATAGAAAGAAACGAAATCTTGAAAAAGCAGAGAGGATCATCTTTATGACTTGTGCAACAGTTTCACTCTTCTATGTACAAAACGACAATTAGTCTACTCCATCAAATATATTTTCCACTCTACTCATCCATCATTACATCAGTACCAGCCAAAACTTACATACATAGCTTTGCCTGAAGATTATTACTTTTGTTCATTCACCATTTTCAGCTAAAAAGATCAATTCTTCCTTTGAAGCAAATCAATTCCAACGCTATAGAGATGGACCCAAATATATAAAAATTCGAACTTTTCTCTATCGTTAAAAGATTCCATCCCCAAAATCGCAGTTTTAATCGACGATCCACGACTCACTCTGTAGGATACGAACAAATCGACGAGAAGAAGAAGAGAAAAGGCAGATCGAAACAGAGGAATAAAAGGCTTACATGGTCGGAGAATCGGAAGGAGTGGCGGAGAGAGCAGCCTCTTTCTCGGAAGCCATGACGGCGGAAACGGATGATAAATGAGAAGAGAGAATCGCAACACGGTGGCTCATGAGCCCTTTAAAACCCTAAATTTCTTTATAGCATCCATCGACGTTGCAACCACTTCATCCCGCCAATCCGTTTTTCTCAACCAATGATCTCCTGCCACGTCATACACTTTTGTCTGTATCTCGTTTTTTGATCAAGTTAACTGCTGCTACTGCTACTGTGTTCCCAAAGCCCACCAACACATGGATCATTGGTTATCTTAACTACATAACACTAATCATTTCAAAAATTACTTTTTTACTTTACAATATTACTATTTCATTATAAATTAATATAGTGGGATATACACAATATGCAAAACTTAATATGGTATCTCTTGCATCGAACTTATGATCTCTATAACAGAGTAAATGATGTTTATATAGTTAAGTAGTTCTATTTTAATTTCTAGCTAGTTCAAAATCTATGAAATTGCATCCAACTTTTAGACCACATATACGAAGGTTAATTCAATTACCTATAAGAGACTTGAATCTTCACCAAATATTGTTTTTCCGATTTACTCTAACCCAATCAGTTTCAGTTGTATAGCATCGATCTTTTCATAGACCCTGTCAATATAATCGACGTGACAAACTGACTGATCCAGAGTATGAAAAATACTTTGAAAAAAAATCTCTACAACAATCTTTAGCACAAATGCAATTCTTATTCTATCAAAATAAATAATCTTAAAAGTATTAACTCTTACGATAGATATAGATTAGAGAAAGAAAACTAAATGGTCGTCCTAGATAATAAGTAAAAGCCAACAAAACAAAGACAAAGAGGTGGAAAAAAAAAAACCAAGTGATGGCGAGTAGGTTTGGTAAGAGGAGCTCATTGCCTCATG
Organism: Eutrema yunnanense; assembly: GCA_002933935.1. Classification (NCBI taxonomy): domain Eukaryota; kingdom Viridiplantae; phylum Streptophyta; class Magnoliopsida; order Brassicales; family Brassicaceae; genus Eutrema; species Eutrema yunnanense. The sequence goes on along the minus strand of PKML01009694.1, from coordinate 513,350 downwards.
GGATTCCATGGACCCCATACATAATGCTTAATGCTTAGAGCTAATTATAGTCATAGATGACAACACATCATTAAGGCATAGAATAGATTTATTATCTAACAATTAAGTAAGAAATATTACTTTACAGCTTACAAGATTAATTTAGAAATAAATTGATAGATATCTAATTATAGTCAAATGCATCTTTCATTATAGTACTCTCTTGTTATACCACACAAACAGAAAGTAAAAGTGAGATTATAATGTCTGAACCGTCTATTCATGTTATATCACATGCTCTGCTTAGCCTTTTTGACACTTTAGTGAAAATAGAGTATTATTATTATTTGGAATTTAATTAGATAAATTCCTTAAAATTAAAGTCTTTTATTGATTCTAGATAGCCCCCACTCTGCTGCATGGTCTTTTAATGATATTGTCCAATTGTTCCTGTTTTTATTTTTGTCTAAACATGATAATATGCGGTGATGAGTTTTAGAATTAATAAACCAATGGACCCTACGAAATAGATAACTATCTTCTTCTTTTTTGTGAAATCCGGTGGTAATCTCAGAACCATGCAGAGGTTCAGACTGATTCCCCTTTGGTCCAGTATTCTTTTCATGCAAACATAAAACTTAGCTTTTAATAACACGGTTGGGTGGCCAACGGGAAACAAAACCGAAGAGAGACGGCCACATAGCCAATCCAACACCACTCGACCAACACCTGCTGGTTAGATAACTATCAACCTAACTAATTGTTTAATTGATCAGATCGTAAGTAGATAGGCGAATTTTAGCAAAATCATTAGCGTAGAAGTCGTCGTTGATATGCTCGTTTAAATATTGCTTAACTTTAGATATTGGGATAGAGAGATATATGAAAATTAATGTAATTCGAGGATGATTTTAACGTCCATTAGATTAGTTGCATAAGTCGTGATCTTAACGGAGTCTCCTTTAGGGGAAAACTAATTGAGTTTGACCTTTCAACTAATACAGAGATTCCACCAAATGTAGTACTCATGACTACACGCCAAATGTTAAAAATGTGTTCTCACCACTCTCCAACATGTTTGCAATAATGTTTTGAAACTCTCTTTTTTTTTTCGATTTTATAGTAGTATTTGTAATTTTGGATGTACTTTTCATATCGGTTAGATACGACATTGAGATTTTCTAAATTTAGTTATGGATTTTAAAGGTTAAACATTGGAAGTTATAGAAGGATTTGACACAAATATACCTTGTTTGTCCGGAGTTTGCTATCTGATTTGTATACACATAACACATAAAAAAAAAGTATTTGTAGCTTTCGAGTCTGATAACATATATCTAAATTATCTATGAATAAAAAATCATTGTCTAAGAATAAAAATAGACTAACTAACATATATCTAATTTTTCAACTATTTGTTATGTATGTCTCGTTAATACATGTTTTATTTTCAATATATATATATATATATATATATCTTTACCAATATATAGTTTAATATATATATATATATATATATATATGAAAATAGAAAACACAAAATCAATAATGTGGAAAAAAGAAAAAAGTGAAGAAGGAAAATCCATGGAGCCAAAGGTCGGGGCCCACCACAACAACGATTCATACTCGCGCCAACGCGTGTGGTTCAAACGCCATGTAACAGCGCGTCGTCCAACAAAACAAAGACCAGACCGGGACACTGTCAGCAAATAATCGTTTCTTCTTTTTTGCACTCTTTGGGTTTTTAACGATGATGGCGTGAAAGAGAGAGAGAGAGAGAGAGAGAGAGAGAAAGAAGATTCAGAGGAACAAAAGTGTCTCTTTTTTCTTCTCTGCATTTTCCATTTATCATGTCGTCTTTGACGCTTTTGTAAAAGCTAAAAAAGAAAAAAAGATGCCCAACGACGAAGACTAGAGAGAGAGAGAGAGAGAGAGAGACCCAATTCTCTTTATTCTTCTTCTTCTTCCTGAGAATCTCTGCCTCTGGGTCTTGAGGATATTATCCGTAAGTTTGTATTTTTTTTAGTTGATTCTACTTGCATTTCTCCTGCGTTTTGTCGTGTCTCATGATGTATGTTTGGTAGCAGGAGCAAGAAATTCTCCTTTATTATCCTTTCTAGTTTCCACTTTCTTCCTCAATTAGTGTAAACATGGTCGATTGTATAATGCATTTTCTTGTTATGTCTTGATCCTTTTTTTCCCTGTGAACTCGAGCTAATTGTCTTCTTCCAATTCAGATTAATAAAAGAAATTATATTTTTGTCAAATGTCAAAGATTTGATCCGTTATAGTTAGTACATTTTTCTGTTGTATACAGCACTCTCGTGAAAAGAGAATGTTCTTGGATTGAATCATCTAATGATTAGCGCTTTGTTTTTGTTGTTTTTAAAGCAGATAAAAAAAAATGACGAAAGTGTGTCCTGAAATCGAAGAAAGGACATTACCAGAATCAGTTCTCACAGTATCAGTAGATGTGAGCTTTGCTTCTAATCATTTTCCAACGTATAAGTTAGGACCTGATAATCAGATTGTAGAGGAACCAAAGGAAGACGAGAAAGGTCCATCAGTGAAAGAAACCGTCGAGAAAGAGAGCGAGCTGTTGTCTGATCAGCACAAGCGCCTATCAGTCCGTGACCTCGCTAGTAAATTTGACAAGAATTTGGCTGCAGCTGTTAGTTTGGCTGATGAGGTTTTTTTTTTAATTCATTTTCTGGTTTCACATTTAACATTTTTCCTCTCTTTTTGTGCTAAACATATATATGTAATATTTAGGCAAAATTAAGAGAGGTGGCTTCTTTGGAGGGACATGTTATGTTGAAGAAGCTAAGGGATGCTTTAGAATACATGAGAGGACGCACGGACGGGCAAAACAAAGAAGATGTGGAGAAAGCTATCTCCATGGTTAAGATTTTCTTTATTTTTGATTTTTTCAAGCAATTGTTTCTATATTAGTCTCTTCAAGTCATCCCACTGTCTCTCAAGTAGCTTTTGCAGCGAACAAGTTTCATCTCAAACACTCTGTGCTTGTGAAATCTGATTTTTCTCTTGAGAAAGACATAATGATCATATCTGAAAATAACGTTTTATTGTCATGGCTGTGAACAGGTTGAAGCTCTAGCTGTCAAGTTAACTCAGAATGAAGGTGAACTAATTCAAGAAAAGTTTGAAGTGAAGAAACTGGGAAACTTCCTCAAGCAGGTCTCGCCTCAACGCATATATTGAATAATACCTCTGCTCGTCTGAAGTTGTCTATTGCTTACTTTTCTAACCTTAAAAGACTATCAGAGGAAGCTGATTGATTGTTGCTCTCATGATGTCAGGCTTCAGAAGATGCAAAGAAACTGGTCAACCAGGAGAAATCATTTGCTTGTGCTGAGATCGAGAGTGCAAAGGCCGTTGTGCTTAGACTTGGGGAGGCATTTGAAGAACAGGAACGGAGTTCTGAAGCTTCTAGAGCTCAGGGACCGGTTAGTATCATCTACTCTTACTTCATAGTTTGATTGTTTCTTCTGTGATATAGTAACTGGTTAAATATTCTAATCAACTTATGTTTTCATTACACAGGATGTGGAGAAATTGGTTGAGGAGGTTCAGGAAGCTAGGCAAATCAAACGTATGCATCACCCAACAAAGGTGCTACATCACTTTCATATAGCACTTTGACCCTATCCGTTCGAAAACTCTTCATAATTGATGGGTTACACTAAAATTTGTAAAACTGTATGTGTTATATAAGACTGTGTTGTAATACAGGTGATGGGCATGCAACACGAGCTTCATGGTTTAAGAAATCGAATCCAAGAGAAGTATATAAATTCTGTTAAAATTCATCAAGAGGTATGTTCTCTGTGAATTGACGCAGCATTTAGTTTCCTAACATATTTGCAGTTAATATGGTCTTTGCTCACTTCTTTGTTCTTGACTGTGACAACAATTGTCAAACATCTCAAGATAGCAATAATCAAGAGAGCCGAGGAATCCAAATCCTGTCCATTTGTTCTGGAAGGCACACAAAGTCTCGGCTCTTGCTTAAGAATCCGTGTCTTCTCAGACAATGCTCCAGACAACGCTATAGATCTTTCCAACTGTTCAATCCAGTGGTACCGTGCAGCATGTGAAACTAGTAGAAGGGAAGCTATATCTGGTATTTGGTCCTATCTGTTTGCTTCATCATTTGGCTTTTAGTAAATGAAGTTTAGCTTGAGCATTTCATATCTTGCTCATAGGTGCCAACCAATTGGTATATGCTCCAGAACCATTTGATGTTGGGAGGATCTTACAAGCAGACATTCTTTCAAATGGACAGAAAGTCACAGTTTCAACCGATGGTCCAATTGATCCTGGTTGGTATTATAAAAACTATAGAACGACACAAATATTGTTTAGTGGACAATAAAGTGAATGATTTGCTCATTGAATTGCAGATTCTGGCTTGCAATCCCGCGTAGAATCGCTGATGCGGAAATCTAACAGTGAATTCAGTGTATGTTACAACTTTATTCTGGTTTTCTTGAGAAAGAGTTGCCTAATAAGCTGAACATTTCATACTCTTCTTCAGGTGGTTATATCACAGATGAATGGACAAGACTATGCATCCCGATCTCATGTCTTTACCGTTGGAAAGACTAGGATAAAGCTGTCTCGAGGATGGATCACAAAGGCGAGAGAAATATATTTGACATCTATGCAGGTATCTAGAGATTCAGACCTGACATATTTCCTCATTCTATTTCACAAGAAACAACTCGAAAATTTCTTACTGAGTTTATATGGTTTTTGGTATATAAATCATTCAGCTCTGTGGAGTTAGAGGAAATATTAAGGCTCCTGCCAAGGCGTTGTTCTGGCAACCAAGAAAGAGTCTAACTTTCATACTAACATTTGAGTCAGAACAAGAACGTAACGCAGCCATAGCCCTTGCTCGAAAATACGCTTTCGATTGCAATGTAAGCAAAACTATCCGGAATGTGAAATCTTTCTGTTAAATTGCTATTCTCAGACTCTGAAAATCACTGTGGTTTTGCACTTTATACAGTTTTAAATCTACGGGGTTTACATGACAGGCTTGCTTAAACCTGCAGGTTACACTGCTTGGGCCAGATGACTAAACAAATGGTGAGCAAGACATTGTCATTAACCAACCGCCTGATTTTTTTCCCGACGCCGGATTTTGTTGTTCTGTGTGTTGTGTTGTTTTTTCTCTCTTTCACATTGTGGTTCAAGGAAGGAAGGTGCAAGTTTGGCTTCTCACTGATCATGCAATGTTGCTGCATAGTTTTATTATAGGCAGCAGATTTCTTTTTCTTTATTCTTTCTTTTGCATGATCATCAGTTTGATATGGTTGGCACTTCTGATTTGTTTGGTTTGTTGGCTTGATTTCTATTATTTTTTGTCTGATTTAGGACGCAACATTGTTAATCAGCTTATGAGTGTGAGATCAGAAATCCAGAGTTGTTTGTAACTATTACAAGCTTATGAGATATTTCCCATTTCCATTATCAATGTGTAAATAAATATATCGCACATAGACATGTTTGAATATTTTATGAAATAGAATTCTGCAAACAAATACTAGAGAAGTTGATCAAACAAAGGGAGATCAAGGAGGTTGAGTGGTGGCATGATTCAGATATTCGCATACGGATCATACTTTTTCGGTTTTTCCAGTTGAAGAAATGCATTCTCTCATCATCAACCTTATAGTATATGCAAGTCCTCCTGAATCCTCCATGGAACACATAGAGATACAGACAGTTCCTTATTCCACTTGGCTGCTTCTACTCAGCTCTTGATTCAGAAGACAACAAGCTTGCGTAGATCGTCAAGCCTCCCAGTGTTTTCCTCCCAGTCCATTGACAGCTTGTAGGGTCAAGTTTAAGCACTGTTGGGTTCATGTTGATGTATATGTATTGAGAAAGATCTCTCCTTGGTGTTCTGTGATGGGATACAAAAGTCCTCCTCAATTTAAGAACAACGTTTTCCACTACCCACTACCTTTCCCCGTTTTGAGGAGTCAATGTCCCCCCACCTTCTAGTTTCAGTTCTTTGCTTTCGTTGTCTTTGTCTATATAAGTAAGGAAATCTATGTAAAGAGAGATTATGATGAGAAAATTGAAGTAAACTTGTTCTAAATTCTTTGGGACCTATCATTCTGTCATGAAGCATCCGTTGCTTCCATGATGTTTAGGAGCTAGTCCGGGAAGAACATTCCAGGAATTCAAAGATGGGTCAAAGATGGATAAGCATCCGGTGTCTTCCAGGCATTTTATCAAACAAATAATGAGGGTTTATTGATTCTTGTAAAAAAAAATTTATTTTATTTTTATTACCATAACGTTATAGGCCGAAATCCGTAATCCCCAGATCCGGAACTAAATAGTCTCAAGCGTCACTCGATTATGTGATAACCTAAAATACTTTTCAAGTCGAGGTAATGACAATTGGTTGTAAAATTTTACTTACTAAGATTTGACCCGCGCTAATTATAGCGCAGAATAATTTTTATAAAAAACATTGTTTTGAAATTTAAGAAAATTGTTTTTATCTGAATTTTAGAATATAGCTAACTAATATTATAGATAAAGTTGTCAATTTGTAATAATTTGTCTATTTAACCCGTTTTGCAGTGAACTAAAATATTATTCGGGCCAACCCACAAAAACTTATAATCTTGAAAACATAACTCTAATATGCACCGTTAAATGACTCTAGTTTTTGTGGTTAGTGTACGAACTCTTAAAAAAAATAGTTTTCTTGCTGTCTATTTTTTTATAAAATTAGTAAAATATTTTTTAATTTTTGTTTTGATATATATTCAAATAAAATATAATAAATTATAGTGAAAATATAGCAAGATTTTGAATAGATTTTTTTATTTGAATATATATGAATTGATTATTATTTTAAAATATATAGTATTTAAAATAATTAAGAAATTAAATAATAAATAACCTCTTTAATGCAAAATATATACTTTCCATATTCTAATCAATAATTTTAAAAGACTATTATATTATTTCCTATTTCAATTATTGTTTGTTATTTATAATAACATTTCATGTAATAACTTACAAAACAAAGTTCGTTTTTAAAAATGTTTTCTTAAATAATATTATAGAGATTTTAAATATAACATGTGTATTTTAATTAGTATTTGTAAATCTGTATGTTTCCATCAGATTTAGGTGTTTGTATTTTTTAACTTGGAAATCCATGCAAATCTACTAATATCCATTGTAAAATCAAATCTAAAAATAAATCCGTAAGATTGAATAACACATGATTTAAATTAATATTTATAAATTATATAACACTATATTTGAACATATATTTTTAAATTATATAACTAATAATACTAAATTTGGTTTGAATTTCCAAATTGTTATAAATTATAATATAATATGGTGGGATATGTATATATATATAACTATATATATGTGTATATATATATGTGTTTAACGTTTATATATATAAAGAGAGGAAGAGAGTTTGACTATATTAGAGGGAGAGAGAGAATAAGTGTGTAAGAGATTTTTCTCATTTTTTGGTGTGTATCACTTCTTGCACATACATGTATTTATAGTAGAAATTAGAGTGGAGATTATTGGTGAAATAGTAGAGAGTATGAGTGGTAAATGAGTGGAGGTAGTAGTTGTAGTGGTAATGGTGGAGGATAATTAATTTTATAACACTCTCCCTTAAGTATCCACCACCATTACTAACTCTACATATTATCTAGTTTGTACTGCCTCATTAAAAACCTTTTCATGGAAAAACCCAATGGGATAAAAACCATGATAAGGAAAAGAGTGCAGTCTCCCCCTCGAAACAATCGATATACTCTTTTCTCTATAGATCACGTAGACGACGCATTCCGATACTTTGAATATGTTTCTTAAACGTTGTAGTAGGAAGCGCATTGGTAAATAAATCTGCTGCGTTGTCACTTGAGCGAATATATCGGATATCCACTTTTTGATTTTTCTTGAGCTCTTGAGTGTAAGAGAAAAATCTTGGAGGGATGTGTTTTGTTCTGTCGCTCTTGATATAGCCTTATGTTGTCTGGGCAACGCATGCAGCGTTATCTTCATACAAGATTGTTGGTTCTTTGCTGGTGATTATTCCGGTGGCTTCTTGAATGTGTTGAGTGATGGATCTGAGCCATACACATTCTCTACATGCCTCATGAAGCGCAATAATTTCTGCATGATTTGAAGAAGTGGCAATCAAAGTTTGTTTTTGTGATCGCCATGAGATTGCAGTTCCTCCAATGGTGAAAACATATCCAGTTTGCGACCGGGATTTATGCGGATCTGATAAATATCATGCATCTGCAAAACCAACTAAACCAAATTTTGGATTTCGAGGATAAAATAATCCCAAATCAATCGTTCCTTGAAGATAACGAAATATATGTTTTATCCTATTCCAATGTCTGCGCGTAGGTGACGAACTATATCTTGCAAGTAGATTTGTAGCAAATGTTATATCCGGTCGGGTACAATTTGCAATATACATAAGTCCTCCTATAGCGCTCATATAAGGTACTTCAGGACCTAACTCTTCTTCGTTATTTTCACGAGGTCGGAATGGATCTTTTCAACATTGAGCGATCTATTAACCATCGGGGTACTCAATGGATTCACTTTATCCATATAAAAACGTTGTAAGATCCTTTTGGTATAATTTGATTTATGCACAAATACTCCATCTCGGAGGTGCTCTATCTGGAGTCCAAGACAAAATTTTGTCTGTCCGAGATCGTTCATTTCGAACTCTTCTTTCATATGAGTTCTTACATCATCAATTTATTTGGATACAGAGAATGAGAAAATTCCATCATTATCTTCTATTTCATATCTATCCCATAATTTTCCGTCTTGGGCATAGTTAATGGAAATCTCATATTTTTCTGTATCATGTTCATCTTCTAGATGAATCTCTTTATGTGGTTCTCTTTCCACATTTTCATGTATGTCTTCTTGGCATTTTTCTTTATGTGGTTTCTTCTTAAACCTTTTTACAAATGTCTTCAGGACATTTTTCTCTATATGGTCCTTTTGGAACCTTTTCACAAATATATTTCCAAACTCTTTAATCCCATTGTATTATACTACTCGCGATAACTCTTCAAGAGTTTTGATGATCATCATTCTTTAATTCGATCGAGTAGTGTTCCCGGGAACATAATTATGATATTATTAATCATTCAGGGATTAATTCCTCTAGAGGTTAAATCCATCATGGATTAAATTCTTCAAGAATTTTTCTCATAGAGTCGCAATACAAGACGTTTTGTTCATTCTTCCTTTTGGACAAATACATACTCTTTTGATATTTGGACTTTTGGTCCAAAATGTTCTTATTTCTTCAAAAGAGCTTAATATAGACTTGATTGCCTCTTTTTACTTTTTGACCAAACATTTTTCTTTCTACACTCATCCATTGAGGTAAATTCATGATCCTCATTAATTACATCTCGCATGCTATATTATTTAGACAAGTATTTTGCCTTTGGTTCCACTTTTTCTGTAATGACATGGTTAATTGAGATCTCTTTATCATTATCATCGATTTTATTCAGGTACCTGATTATATTATTAACCATATCAACGATCTCTTCCTCTTTCCAACAACCATGAGGATTTTATATTTGGAACCAAAGTAGTCTATCACGTTTCTTGCGTGTCATAGACTCATATAGACCGTCCTTCATGGACATCTATTTTTCAGCGGAGCTCAGTTGGGATATGAGATTTTCTTTTTCACTCATTAGGATCCATAATAATAATTAATTTCATGAAATCTCACCCATCAACTGTTTACTGCATGCAACACTGCATGTTCTATGCTATAACATGGAGATCATATATCACCACATTTGGTTTTGAAATCCATTGGATTTGCTTTACTTTAAGCTCATTTTTAGAGTGAACATGAACTTCTGGATGTTCAACTTACTTTTGATGTGGGATTCTTTAATTCTCCCCCTCGAGATGATGACGTTTTTCAGGTCCATCCATCTCGAATTGAATCACACTCAATGACCAACAACATATCCTTTTAACCCATTTGGGTCAGGTATTATGCATCAAATCCTTTTGATGTAGGACTCTTAATACCCCATTTTCAAGATGATAGTTTTCTTTTCCTTCATCTTTGACCGATTTTCAGTTTATATCGGTTATGCTCGGGGTATGATTCGGGAGATTGATTAAAGAAATCAAACTATTATATCTAATGAGCTTCAACCAAAAAAATTGGTGATTCATCCATATATATACTTTTTAAAACTTTTTATCTTTTTACATTTCTAGTTTTAAACTTTTTCTTCGGATATTCCGTATCCTTTAAGAGAAGGATATTTCCAGTTTAAACTTCTTTTTCGGATATTCTTTATCCTTTAAGAGAAGGATATTTCCAGTTTAAATTTCTTCTTCGGATATTCTTTATCCTTTAAGAGAAGGATATTTCCAGTTTAAACTTCTTCTTCGGATATTCTTTATCCTTTAAGAGAAGAATATTTCCAGATTAAACTTCTTCTTCGGATCTTTATCCTTTAAGAGAAGGATATTTCCAGTTTAAACTTCTTCTTCGGATATTCTTTATCCTTTAAGAGAAGGATATTTCCAGTTTAAACTTCTTCTTCGGATATTCTTTATCCTTTTAAGAGAAGGATATTTCCAGTTTAAACTTTTTCTTCAGATTTTCTTTATCCTTTAAGAGAAGGATATTTCCAGTTTAAACTTCTTCTTCGGATATTCTTTATCCTTTAAACGAAGGATATTATCCTTGTTTGTTCAAGAAACGGTTTTCGCGGAATCGCTTGACAAGGGTTCGCAAAAACCGTTTCGAGAACACTTTGCGGAAATGCTAAAGAGCGGATCGCAAATCTTTTACCGTTTAACAACAAAGTGAGTAATACAATTCCGGGATTCCTTTTTTATTTATTTTTTATTTTATTTTATTATATATATATATATATATTTTAAAGAAAACCGCTTTGAAATTATCTCAATCCGATTTTAGCGATAGGCTAGAAGCGGATTTATTGAATTAAGATAGTACTTATTTTACAACACACTTTTATAAATAAAAAAAATAATTATATAAAAAAAACTTATTTTAGTCAACTTGTTGGACGTTGATATCCTCAGGGTTAACGAGGAAATCAGAAAGATCGAGATGTGCATCATTATCAATCCCATCGAAAGAGGGTCCGGATTTATCAGAGATGAAGTTGGTTTCACCATCCTTTTTCTTTTCCCTTTTGGGACTTTTGATATAGATCGGCCAAATGCCTTGGTGTACGACATGTATTGGACCAATGTCCTTTCATGCCACATCTGTAGTAAGCTGTTTCATAATGCTTGTCCACAGTTTTACCAACTTTATTTTCTTGAGAATTTTTGTCAATTCTCCCGGCGTTGAAATTATTAAAATAAAATCCTCTTCCTTGGCTTCGACCACGTCCACGACCACGACCATGTCCTTGACCACGGCCACTACCACAACCTCTACTGAGTCCATGTCGTTGCCAATTATTGTAACTGGATGCTACAACATTCGCTTATGGGAATGGAGCTGATCCAGTTGGACGAGTCTGATGGTTTAGCATCACAAGCTCATTATTTTGTTCAGCAACAAGAAGAGTTTGCATTAACTCTGAGTAAAGAGTATACTCTTTTGCTCGGTATTGTTGCTGCAGGATTACATTTTCAGAATGAAATGTTTGAAGTGTTTTTTTTTTCGATAATATCATAATCGTTTACTTTTTCTCCACATAACACCATCCTGGAAGTTTCCGAACAAAGCAGAATTATATTCTCCCACACTTTTGTAATCCTGAAATCGTAGATTAGCCACTCTTGTTAGGCTTTTGGTAAGATCACATATTTTTGGTGATCAAACCTATCTTTGAGCGATTTCCATAGATCCGCAGGATCTTCTTTTGTGATGTATTGGTCTTTTGGACTATCATGGATGTGATGGCACATAAATATCATAGATTGTGCCTTTTTCTCATCTGATGTCGTTTTTAAGGCATCGATGGTATCAAGGAGGTTTTTTCTCTCAAATGCATCTTTACTGCTACTGCCCATGTCATATAATTATTTCCAGAAATATCAAGGGCATTAATTTCGAGCTTTGCCAAGTTTGACATGATTACTGTAAACATAAATTAATATTTTATTAATCATAAATTTAAATAGGATAATGCTATTTTATATATCAAATTAAAACATACAGCATAATAATGCTATTTTATTAATTGAAAATACTGTTCACTAGCCGTTTATAGCCGTTGGAAATGGCGAAAAATCGATCTGAAAACTTTTGATAATTAATCATATAAATTTACCAAATTTTAGATTAAAATGTTATATACAGGCGGCCGAGCCTCCTTATATAATAACTATAACAAACAAATAATTAACGGCAATATTGTGGTGACAGAATCATCCACATTTAAACAGTAAATAAATTTTGTGACGTCTGAGACGTCCACTATAATATTAACAGTAAATAAATAAATCATGGTGACTAAAATCATCCATTTAAATTATTACGAAAATAATAAATTAATAATGGGGCGGCCGAGCCGCGCTCGCTCCGATAATAATAATTGTAAAATTTTTGTCTTCTAGACAAAATTGAAAATGTATTCATGATATTCATTTTATGGAGGCAGAGCCTGCCATATGATCTGAGGAGACATAGTCTCATATGATCATGATCGTGAAGGCATAACCTTTCATAACGATCGGTTCGGAGAAGGCAACGCTTATCACCTCGAAAATGATATATAAACGTAAAAAGATTGAACATAAATTAAACCTTACGTTTCTCGGTATATGAACGGATCGGTTAGAGTCTCGTGCTGATAACGTGTTATAAATTATAATATAATATGGTGGGATATGTATATATATATATATGTGTTTAACGTTTATATACATAAAGAGAGGAAGAGAGTTTGACTATATTAGAGGGAGAGAGAGAATAAGTGTGTAAGAGATTTTTCTCATTTTTTGGTGTGTATCACTTCTTGCACATACATGTATTTATATTAGAGTGGAGATTATTGGTGAAATAGTAGAGAGTATGAGTGGTAAATGAGTGGAGGTAGTAGTTGTAGTGGTAATGGTGGAGGATAATTAATTTTATAACACAAATCAATTAAAATAGATGAATGAGTAAACCCCCGCCCTAAATGTACAAACGTTACTGAGAAAAACAAAGAAAGTTAGGAACAAATAAGCAGATAAGTTATCTTCCATTTTAATTAAAAAGCAAAATTTGACATAATAATGCATGTGAGACTGTGAGAGAGGCTAGAGCATACTTCTTCACCAGCATCATCCAAGCTTCCTTTTTCTGTTTCTTCCGCAATCTTTCAGCCTGTCATCAAAACGAAACCCACCAATGATCAAAAGTCTCAATCTTTCTCTTCTCCTGAGTTCGTATCAATTCTATGCCCATTCGTTTTGGCAACAGCTATGACTGAGATTTTCTGAAACACTTTGGAATTTTTTTATGGAATAAACTTGGATCAATCGTTGTTACTGAGTGGAAATGACTCAACTTGACCCTCGGATCAATTTCCGTAAACTGTTTGTAAGCCAAAATCTCTCACCTTTTTTTTCCTGCAAGAGAATCTGAATCATCCCCAGAAATTTGGCGAATTATGTGCTTACCAAAGGATGAAACGGGTCTCAGACTCGTTGCGGTGGCGACGGCGACGGCGAAGACGTGGCTCATAGGTGGGCACGTTGAACGGCGTCGTTTCATATGTCTATTTACTATTTAGACGATAAATATCCAATCCGATTTTTTTCCAGAAGAAGAAGAAAAAAAAAAACTGAGTGAGGGAGAGCAAAAATGGAGGCTTTGGTTTGCCGGAAATTGGGAGATCCGACGGCGACGGAGACAGGGAGCCCAGAATCTCCGGTGGAGGTGAGCAAGAACTACCCGATCCCGCCTTTGAGCTCAGATACGGCGGTGAGAGTCAGAGTTATCGCTACGAGCTTGAATTACGCCAATTACCTTCAGATTCTCGGAAAGTACCAGGAGAAACCTGCGTTACCTTTCATTCCTGGCTCCGATTACTCCGGAATCGTCGACGCCATCGGTCCAGCCGTCACCAAATTCCGCGTCGGAGATCGTGTCTGTTCCTTCGCCGATCTCGGTTCCTTCGCTGAGATCATCGTCGCCGATCAGTCTCGCCTGTTCGTTACAAAATCTCCGTCTCTCTCTCTCTGTTTTTGCTTTGCATATCTTACTGCGAATGATTGTAGTGGTTGATGTTCCTTCAGGTTCCTTGTACCAGAAAGATGCGACATGGTAGCTGTGGCCGCACTTCCTGTTGCGTTTGGGACTTCTCATGTAGCACTTGTTCATAGAGCTCGTCTAACATCTGGTCAGGTAAATCTCATTTCTCATCTCAACTCTCTGATTCAATTTGTTTGTAAAGGTTGAGAGATTCCATTGATTTTTGATGCAGGTCTTATTGGTTCTAGGCGCTGCTGGTGGCGTCGGTCTTGCAGCTGTTCAAATTGGCAAAATTTGTGGAGCCATTGTCATTGCAGTTGCAAGGTATATGCTGGTTCACAGGTTTCCATGGACGTTGATTCTTGGTTTGGGTTTATATTCGATCTGAATCTTTTGTGTTTTCTTTCTTTTTTCTTTTTCCCAGAGGAACTGAGAAGATTCAGCTGTTGAAGTCAATGGGAGTGGATCATGTTGTTGATCTGGGCAGTGAAAATGTTATTTCAAGCGTCAAAGAGTTCATCAAGACAAGAAAGCTAAGAGGAGTTGATGTTCTATATGATCCTGTAGGAGGGAAACTCACCAAGGAGTCCATGAAAGTTCTGAATTGGGGAGCTCAGATTCTGGTGATCGGTTTCGCCAGCGGTGAAGTCCCCGTGATTCCCGCTAATATAGCCCTTGTAAAGGTAAATAAATGATTCTCTACCTACCAAAACTTGTGGTAGAGAGAAGAAGAAGCTTTTTCACTTGAGAGAATCAGATCTTCTAAGTTGTAACCAATTTTGGTGCAGAACTGGACGGTGCACGGTCTTTACTGGGGGAGCTACAGAATCCACCAACCCAGTGTTCTTGAAGATTCCATCAGAGAGTTGCTGTCATGGCTTGCCAGAGGACTGATCACCATTCACATCTCTCATACCTATAGTCTCTCCCAGGTGAAATACTCTTCATGAAATGAAAACTCAAACACATGTAATTAAACAAACGCTTACTGTTTCATTTACAGGCCAATCTCGCATTTGGTGCCATCAAAGACAGGAAGGCAATCGGAAAAGTGATGATTGCTCTCAAGACTGGTCTGTCTTCGAAACTATAGACTCTGTAGCCACAGAAAACAAAAAAACCCGATTCTGTTTCTAAAAATAACGTTATTGCAAGTTTGCAACTGTCCATTTAATATTTGGCCTATCCCTTTGTCTTAATGTTTTAAATTTTAGTAATTGTACTTGAATCAAAAGTATGGCAGTTTGGATTCTCTAAAAATTAGTTACTTAAGAGAGATATATTGGTATGTACATTGTCCCAATCAAGAATGCAGTTCCTTCAATCAAGTAAAAAAGCTTGGAAGAACAAAATTCTTATGCAGTTTCACCAAATCTATATACAGGGGCAGTGGTTATGTACGTAGAACTTGAACCGAGCACACGTTTTAACTATCTTAGGATCTCCGGCTTCAGGAAGCGGACATATTCAAGCTGAGTCATCTCTCCTCCGTTCACTGGATCGAAACTGCACCTGTAGAAACTGCAAGGCCGACAAAATCAGACGTGTGGTTGTTGGCTATTTTATGTTTTTGATATTCTTACTTCGTGCAGTGGAAACACATATGACTAATTGTGGATGATGGTGCGAATATATTTAAGAGAGATACCAGAAGGCTTATTACCTTCCATCCATGCCGATAATTGCAATTGTGTTCTGAGCACCAAATGCTGCAAAGAATTGGGTGACTTCTGGTACATGGAACTGAGCAAACGACCATTCCGAGCTGAAATATTTTGGTAGGACTCCTGAAACATTGTAGGAAAATGTTAGGTACAAGACTGAAGCATGTGTTGATCCAGGCGCACAATTATGAATAAGAAATCTACTCCTGAATTTGCCGGTTCTGAGGAGAGTATATAAAATGGAAATACAATAACTTTCCTAGTAACACATGAATTCGTCTAAGTGACACACTTCTGTGAAGTTCTCTGATTTTTCTGGATTCAAGCTACAAAAGATCCTTCCCATGAATCAAGAAATCTTTTTCTTGGAAATTTAACAAATTTACTCTCAAATATGATTTAGCGGCTTGTCCTTTCTCTGTAATCTGTACAAGCAACTCTTAACGGAAACAGGGCATCATACTTCACGGTAACAGTCATTTTTTCAGATGTCTCCTAGTTTCTAACTTACCTCTCAGAAATGACAATGACGAACCGGGGTTGACACCACTTGCTGGAGAAACAAGGGTCTGCAGGGAATTTGAAGAAGTCTCATGTTCAGTGGAGTGTGAGTCCTCCCCAGAAACCCTCACTCTAAGAGAGAATATGTGAACCGTCCCCTTGTCGCTTGATACTGCCAGCCACTGCACATTTGGTGAAAGAGCAATGCTATAGATATCTGCTCTGTCCACTCCTCTTCGGACCTGTAACAAAGCAGCATAAGATTTCATAAAGCAGACTAATCAATCAGTAATGAGCATACAAAAGTGGCATAGGCTCTGCATAAGATTCTATCTACCCAATTTCTTACTGTTACTTACAGGTACCAAAGTCTCTTCTATATGAATCATGACAGATATGTTTGCTTAACCATTGCACAGGGTACAATGTTGGTGTTAAGAAAAGTGAAAGCAGTATTTCATAGTTACTAGACCTCTTGCAGACGAGTTCCGTCCATTGTGTTGAAAATTCTAATCAGAGTTCCCTTTGTACTGGCAGTTGCAAGAAGCAATCCATCCAATGTCATGGTCATGCAAGCGATATTGGAATCATGAGCATTAATGAGTTGTACCATGTTAAGCCCAAAATGTTCAACCCGGATCTCTCCTCGACGAACACCTGGACAGGCCAGCACAGATGTAATCATGTGATGAGAGAGGCAACATAGCCCCCTTGGATTTGCCAGATTTTCAATCTGATGAAGAAGTCTTAGGTCCATAAAATTGTAGACATATATCTTGTGTTCAAGAACAACAACAATGCGATCCCTTCTTAATTTCACAGCACGAATTTCCGACCCAAAAGAAAATTCACTGATGCAGCGGCTCTGATGATCATCCCAAATCAACACTTTATTAGAAGGGTAGTGAGAGTTAGGTCCACCACCAACAAGTGCCAAGATATTACTCCGGAAAAGCATCTCTACAATTTTAAAGCCACCATCCTTGAGCTCTCGCCTGAAAGTTTCCTTGAAAGGTTCACAGTTATATATCCGAAAACCATGGCTCGTGCCAGAAGCAAAGCAGCTATAATCCTGATTCCAAGAAACAGAAACCAACTCTGCTTCATCACTGTCACCAAAATCTGGTTCAGGAGACCCAAAAGAGCCCAAAGTGGCAGTATTCCACGATTCATAGCCTCCTGGTTGGAGGATTCCTTGGGAGTTTGAAACAGTTGAACTCATTTTTCCTTGCAATGCGAGGCTGAAAAAAAAAAAAAAAAAAAGAAGTTAAGATTGATCCCACATCAGGAAACACGCTGTCCAGGAAATCAAAGCAAAGATAATGCAACACTGAACACTTGAGAATCCTATATTGAACAAAGACTACTAACACAATGCCTTGTATGTTAATCCAACGCAAAGTGCCACAATCGTCAGAGTCAATGTATCGGAATATCACTTCACATGTAAAAAAACCACTTTCCAACATGATCGAAACTCGTCTACCTGAAAAATCTATCTGTTCATCATACATTATGATCAGCAAACCCCTTGGGCAGTTCATACTCCTAAATCCTAATGACCGCAATTCCAATTTCCTATATAATTCAACAATCCACAAATTTAAGATTCCGATCAAACAATAAGAGAACTGCAAGAAGAAGAAAATTGATCCTATACGGTCGTTGATTCGAACATAAAGCCAATGCGATGAACAAAATCCTCACCGATTAGAAACCAAACAGCGCGACGAAGAAAACGCGATCCCTGAGGAAAAAAATGCTGCTTCGATCTCGAGGCTGATGCTATCTTCTACCTCCTTCAATGACTTGGCTATGAGAAGCTTCCTCTGTATAATACTCTCTCTATGATTTTATCTTCCTTAGAAATTTTCTTTCTTTTCTTTTGGTTGGATATGGGTTAGTCAACTGTCGTCATATATATTAACTTTTTTTCTAATACAAGCAGAATTATTGTGACTTGTGAGATGGGCTTAATGGGCTTAATCTGACTCGACCCGGCCCGTTTTTCCTTAACCATCAAAAATAGTCGCAGCTCCGGTGACGGCAGACAATGATCATCATCTTCACTCCCAAGTGACCGAATCCGAATGTAATCTTGCCGTCAAACTCTCGTCGCTCGTATTTTCTGCGTTTCTCCTTCTTAAGCCTCAATCAAAAGAGGGATTATACGATTTTTGGGTATTTTCTACTATCGATCTAAACCCTGAAAAAGATGGTGAAACCCTCCGATTTCAAAGGAGTTCACAGACTTATTCAATTGCATTACATTCGAGCCAACCCTGTCACAGTTAGCCGCTCAAAACCCTTCGCTTCGTCTTCTCCGGATTTTCCTTCAAATAGGGTTTCTCAGTTTCAGCCTCATTCCAGCTTCCACAGCTTTTCATCGAGACCCACTTCGATAAACCTTGGCTTATCCCAGATTCTATCTCGTCCTAAGCTCGTTCCTAGTTTGCAGATTTGCGGACGTGTTAATATCAACTTTGCATCGGCTTTTAGATTGTTTTCAAGCTCTGGGTTTCGAAAAGTCGATGGGAATTTCGCTAGAAAGGTTGTTGACAAGCCAATCAAAGCTGTTACTTCGACTTTTGGTAGATACCGAGGGGCTTTAGGGTTGCACGTTGATGCATTTTGGAAGAAGAATAACCTTGTGGTGTTTGGAGCAGGAGGTGTTTTTGTATGTATTTTCCTGTGGAGGATCATGTTTGGAATTGCTAGCACATTCGTCGGTCTCTCAGAGGGAATGGCCAAGTACGGGTTCCTTGCTCTCTCATCTGCCATTGTCGCATTTGCTGTAAGTTTCTGGCTGTTTCATGGATGTCAAATTGAGAATTTGAGATCGCTTTGAGGGTAACCAGGACTAGAGCTTTAGGTACATTCTGATTGTGTGTTGTTAATCAATCTTGCAATATTGTTTCTTGTTTGGCAAACTGCTCTGTTTTGTTAATCTATGGCCTTCAACTTTCTATCAAGAATTGTAAACACGGTTGTTAACTTTGGTTTTGTTGTCATAATATTCTCCTTCTCTTATGTTGTAAAGGAATCACTGCTCATACCACTATCTGTATTTTTCTATTGCTAGGGTTTATACCTTCGTGCGAGGTTCACGATAAACCCAGATAAAGTTTATAGGATTGCCATGAGGAAGCTCAATACAGCGGCTGATATCCTTGAAGTTATGGGTGCTCCTCTGGCAGGATCGGATTTACGTGCTTATGTGATGTCAGGTGGTGGCATCACATTAAAAAAATTCAAGCCAACAATTAGGAGCAAGCGTTGCTTTCTGCTGTTCCCAGTTCAAGGTGCTGAGAGAAAGGGCCTCGTTAGTGTCGAAGTCAAGAAGAAGAAAGGCCAGGTTTTTGCTTTTGTCTACTTTCCCTTGGCATACACACTCTCTTTCATTTAGATAAAGCCTTCTTCTTGATTGTCCATATTAGTATCGTTATGTTTGTTAGTAATCTGCTCTAGAAAGTTTTCAAAGGGTACTCAGAAAATTAGGCTTGCAAACATTTGCTTGTTAGTCATTGAGTAGAAACTTGAAAAGGCCTATGATGTTTAGGGTGTCGAATCTTTTGGTGAATTTTCGGGCCTATTGTTGGCAAGGAGAGTTTCGTGGTTCTCTATAACAAAACCTAGGCTTCTATCTTTGATTCTTTGCTTCGCTTGGTTCTTCGTTCTTCATTTGCTCTTTGATCCTGTTACTGTGTGAAATAAAGGAAATTGTAATCGGAACCCATCAGTGCTCACAGAGCGAGTTTTGGTGTAT
Organism: Eutrema yunnanense; assembly: GCA_002933935.1. Lineage (NCBI taxonomy): Eukaryota > Viridiplantae > Streptophyta > Magnoliopsida > Brassicales > Brassicaceae > Eutrema > Eutrema yunnanense. Next base: position 493,168 of record PKML01009694.1, on the reverse strand, counting down.
TTCTCATGTTCATATCTGTTTTTGTTCAGTATGACATGAAGCTACTGGCAGTGGATATTCCGATGGCGTCTGGTCCTGATCAACGTTTATTCCTTATTGGTGATGAAGAAGAGTACAGAGTTGGTGGTGGTTTGATATCTGAGTTGAGAGATCCTGTGGTAAAAGCAATGGCAGCAGCCAAAGAGTTTGATAATCTTGACAGAATTGAAGAGGAAGAAGACGCAGAAAGAGAACTTCAAGAAGCCGAAAGGAAGCAACGTGAAGAAATGGAGAAGCTCGAAAAAGAAGGCTCTTAGTCGTTTATTTCAAACTCGCACACAAACTTAACATCGTCAGTGGATATAGGACATCACTGTGAATCTGTTCAAAAACCCTAACTTTCAAACTTTTTCAGAATAAATCTCAGATTATGTTACTGTTGCTGGTTTATGATTCTTCTCGAAAGGCCTTTTTTTTTTGGGTCCTATGTAAACCGGTTTTGGCTTGAAGGAGGGTAAAGTTTTCGTCTTTCCGGATAGTACCGGTTTAAGCATAAATTAAGGAAACCAATACAGAATCCAAAGAGTCAAGGCTGTATGAGAATGAGACTATCATATCTATGTTGGCTTTGACCCATTTCTATTTTACAAAATTAGCAATCAGTTATTATGGTTTTATCAAAACCACCTGCATCGTGAAGAATATATATAGTTTTTCCATCGAAGAACCAAGATTACGTACGTGCTCATTGCTTTTACCGAATGTTCTTGTGCTTCCCTCCCTATCTGGATTCTTCCACAGAAAATTTTGATATTCGATCTCTCTTGCATTTAGGGTGAAACTGTTCTGAACGCAAGAACACAAATCATCTAAATCTGAGAAGGATTTAGAGGTTAATCCTCTCTCGCAAAATCTTTTTCTCTTGTCTTACCTAGGTTCGATCAAGGGCACAAATTTACCTCTTTAATGAGATTGGTCATTTGAATTTCTTCTCTTTTTCACGATTGTTGTGAACTTTTAATAAATAGGTTTTGGTTTGATTCAGGGAGTGGATGCTGGAGCCAATGAGAAGCAAATCTGGATTTGATTGTGAAAAGAGTTTAATGGGAAATCGCTGTGTAAGAACTCCTTATCCTATTATGTTTATATCTTGTAGCGATTGAATAATTAATCAGCCATAGCTTCAGAGATAAGATGAAGAATCTATTTTTAAGAAACAGAAAACTCCATATATATGTGTCTACAGTTATGGTCATGTATATGCTGCTGCAGCAGCAGCAACAACAACAAGGCTCAAACCCGAAGCCAACACGGTTCCAAAGGAAAGGTCCACCCGGTAACCAAAATCGAGAAATGGGAAGAAAAGATCACAGAAGCTAACAACAATGGCAAGATTGTAAGCTTTCTTCTCCAAAAATATTTCCCCATTTTTCCTTCAATTCTTCCTCTTTTTTCTATCCTAATCATTCAACTTAAATCAAACACAGCTCGTGGTGTATTTCAGCGCGCCATGGTGTGTACCTTGTAAAAAGATAGGACCAGTATTCAAAGAACTTGCTTCTAGATACCCTTCAATGATATTTGTAACCATTGATGTCGAAGAACTCGCTGTAAGTAAACTGAAAACTTTTGATTTTGACAAGATATTAAGATTAATAATCTGTTGAGATTGAATTTGGTACTGAAAAACAGGAGTTTAGTGATGAGTGGAATGTGGAAGCTACGCCAACTATAGTGTTCCTTAAAGATGGAAGACAAATGGATAAACTTGTTGGTGCTGAAACCTCAGAGCTTCAGAAGAAAACAGCTGCAGCGGCAGATCTCTTCCTCAAAAAACCATAACACACAGAACATAACATAACATAACAGAGTTAGGTTTTTTCCATTGAAATTTGTTCAGAGAAAATGGTTTCCAGAAGTTACTTGCGGATGAAGTAAGTGTCAAGTAGGTTTTGATTTTGTTACTTGGGTTTTTCTATCCCTACAGATTTGATTTGTTAAGATTTATGTTATTCTTTTTAACGTTGTCTCAGACAAAAAAAAAAAAAAAAAAACATGGAGATGGAGAAGAGTTTGGTGATGAAGGTTAATATAGCAGCGGGCCATGGTTTTAATTCTTCTTTAGATTAGCTCTTTTGTGCAGATGCATCTGCTTCTCTTTTTGTTATTTCTACCAAATGGTTATAATTATTTCCAACAGTAAACGAATTTCTTCTTCTTGGACATATTTTTTATATTAATTTTACACATGCATTTTGTTTATATTTCATTGTGCTATCTCTATAATATTATTTAAAAAGATATTTTTGAAACTAAACTTTGTTTTGTAAGTTATTACATGAAATGCCATTACAAATAACAAATAATAGTCCGGGACCTTGTGGTCTAGTGGTAAGGAGACGGGCTTTGGACGCAACCACGTTCCGAGTTCGATCCACTTGCTGCGAGAAACAAAAACACATTGCTCCTGTACACCCACACGGATATGGATCCTTGCTTACAACTCATTTGAAAACCCGGGGAGGGGCCTATCTGTGGGTTGCCTTCCCTCAGGGATTAGTCTGGACCTCTCCATGGATCTGGGATTTACCCTGAGTTACCAAAAAAAAAAATAATAATAATAATAATATTTGAAATAAGAAAGAATAAAATTGTCTTTTACAATTAGTGATAAAAATATGGAAAGTATTTATTTTGCATTAAATGTTATCTACTATATATTTTAAAATAACAATCAATCCATATATATTCAAATAAAATAAATCTATAGTTTATTATATTTTATTTAGATTTATATCAAAATAAAAGTTGAAAACTATTTTACTAATTTTATAAAAAACAGACACAAGAAAATTAATATTTTTAAGAGTTCGTGAACTAATCACAAAACTAGAGTCATTAAACGGTGCATAATAGAGTTATGTTTACAAGATTATAGGTTTTATGGGTTAGCCCGAATAATATTTTAGTCCACTGCAAAACGAGTTAAATAGACAAATTATTCTGTTTGACAACTCTATTTATAATCATGAGTTAGACATATTATAAAATTTAAATAAAAACAATTTCTTAAAAAAAAATTATCCCGCGCTATAATTAGCGCAGGTTAAATCCTAATTCTACTTGAAAACCTGAACAAACACGGTATAGAAAGAAAGAAAGAATTTTCCAACATATAGTATTCACAATAAACACAGAAAAAAAAAATAAAAAAAGGTTTAACGTATTATTCAAACTCAAAATGGATTGGTCAATAACACTTGGCTTTATGTTGGCAAATGACTAAGATGCACGTTGAATGATTTCTTATTTTAAAATTATGACCATGATGCCAAGTGATTCGTTATAAAGAAAGATACAGACAGTTTTAAATAGAAAAGAACAAAACAAATGAATCTAGAGACAATAAAGGGCTGTTTCTTGGCGATCTCCAAAGTTGACTTTTCAAATCGGTAAGACTTAGGAAGTGGACCTCAACTTTTTGTTTCAGATCAATGTATGTAACTCTCAGATCTTAATTTCGCAGGGAAAAAGAAAATGAAAGAAGAAACAAGTAAAGTAATATATACAACAAGTCTGTTAAACCATCATCACTTTGACCATTATACATATTGATTTTTATATGATTATATTTATATATTTGTTATTGTAGTTCTGATCTGATGAATTCATAGTATGATCTCTTCCTCCTCCTCCTCCTTGCTTGCTTGAAAGATCATCAACAAAGAACTATACCCTGAAGAAAGAAAAAAAGATCATTCTCAAAAAGTAAGTCAATCATCAAACCATGATGAAGAAGAAGAAACAGAGCAGATCCCAATCTTCTACAGAGAAAAATCCCAAGAAAACTCTTGAGCCATCCTCAGATTCTTCACCGTCACCTAGGCTCCTCTCCCTTTTCCGTTCCAAGGTGACTTCTCTCTTTATCTTCTTTCTCTCACTCTGATCTCTCTTTCGGTTTTCGATTCTTCCTATTACCGATTCTCGGGTTCTGGATTTGAGCTGTTGTGCTTGTTTTTCTGTAGTTGGCAAGTGGCAAAGACTTGAAGCATATGCTCAGAGGCATGAGGAGTAAAACCGCGCCCGGATTGTCTTCTCAGTCTAGAATCGTGAGATGTCCAAAGTGCCACAAGCTTCTCCAGGAACCTATAGATGCGACTATTTACAAATGCAGTGGATGCGACTCCATTCTCCAAGGTACAGTAGCCTTCTTTAGTCCCCCTAAACCCTACTGATCAGTGTGCTTAGTGATTTTTGTGTTCTTCCTTTGAATGCAGCAACACGTTGGGAAGTGGAAGGAAACGATAACTCTATTCCAGAGGCTCTCTTTTCTTCTCAAAACCACAGTTTAAGTAGCGAGGTAGAATCTGCAGAAGGTGGTAATAAAACTCCAACTCACCGGGAATACAATTCGAGGGAATCCCCTTCTGTTGAAAGGGGTTATCATTCAGAAACTGTTTACAAGCATGAGACATCCGATATCCGCAGAGAATGGATGAGAAGGGCTGATGAGTTCCGTGTGACCGGTGATTCTGATGTGTTTGCTTCAGCAAGAAGCTCTCCTTATAACTCACGCAGAAATGCCTCGGAGTGGACACAGCATGAGGGGAAATACAAAGAGCCGCCTCGGGTTCCTTTCTATCCACCTAGTCCTTCCCCTTCTTCTGCATATGATTATGGCTACAGTAGTCCACAAGTTTCTGCTTCCGAGCAGTCTTATTATCATCATCAACCAAACCAATTCAAGCAATACGGAAGAGAAGACTGGTTTCAAGAATCTTCACCGATTCGTTTTCCGGGTGATGGAAAGTACTATCACCGGTCTTCTCAGTCTCAGCTGCATGATCTTCAGCATCATAATAATATCTATGAATCCAGTAGCTCTGCAACCCCGCATCGCTCTGTGTACTCTGAGCGTAGTTATCAAGCAGATACAGCGCCACGTGGCTCCATGGGGATTTCCACAAGTGAGACAAGTAGTGAGAAGAGCTCTCTTAGGGACAACAAGAAGTATGTCAGAAAGAGGAATCCGGTGGTGAAGCGTTATGTTCTTCCTTCAGCGGGCGGAGCACCTTTTGCAACTTGTTCCTACTGCTTGGAACTTCTACAGCTTCCTCAGGTGTCTCTCCACGGAAAACATAAGAGATACCAAGTGAGATGTGGCAGTTGTTCCGGTGTACTTAAGTTCTCTATTCGAGAGAAAGCAGATATTGTCCTCGATTCCGGTATGGGCTTTGCTGATGAGACTCTTCAGGATTCAGCTTCAGAAGGTCATGAAGAGATTTATCCGGATGATAGTCATCTGTCGAGTTCAGACAACGGATATGGAGATAGAATCTGCAAAAGCACCGATTCTGTTATGTTGAAGCAGAACCTGGAAACATTTGAGGATAAGGGGATGATTAAAGAAGACATAAGGAGCATATCAAGCAAATTTTTAGATTCCAAATTGGAGGCGTTGCAGCCTTCGCTGAACCACAAGTTAAGGGAACAACAACCTGCATCAAGTGAGACTATTGGAGAGACTTTAAGGATTCATCTAGAGGAAGCTCATTCAGAGAAGTCGACCGAGATGGATAATAACATTTTGGAAAGGGTCGGGTGCGATTTAGAGGAGTCTGGATATGAGAAGAATGAGCCACAAGAGATGTTTGGAGACGGATCAGGTGAGTCCTTAGAGGTTCCAGTATACAAGAACGAAAAAATGAGTGATTCAAGTATAGAAGCTGAGACAGCTGCAGATAGACAGGTATCTCATAGTGTAGAACCTCTAAACAATAACGAATATGTCAGTGAAACATGCCTACTGTCTGAGAACACTCAAGAGTTTGATTGGGAGGAGACTCAAGAAAATAAAGAATACGGAGGTGAACGTAAATGGGAAGATATCATGGGAGACAAACCGGGATTGCCTTTGGAGCAGTCTCGGTACATTGGAGATTCTATTTGTGACAGCGGCTCACGCAATGTCAAAGAAGATACAAAGCAAATATCAAACACATTTTCAGATGCGATGCCACAGTATCCCCTGAATTCTTTGGTGAAGGAGAGCTTTATAGGAAATCCTGACCAATCATGTAAAGCTACAGTCACAACATCCAGTATCCATGAGGAGCAGTCCAAGTATGAGTATGACAACTTAAGCGAAAGACGAGAGTTGGATAAGACCATTAGTGACAGAGTCAGTTATGAGTTAGAGGAGTCTAGATACGAGACAAATGAAACTCTTGAGCCGGGCAAGGTGAGCGAATGTGGATCTGTTGTTTCTCTCAAGAAGGCGAGTGAAACATTCAAAACAAGCATAGAAGGCGAGACAGGTGAAGAGAGATCGGTATCTCATCAAATGGATTCTCCAAACGAGTTTGTAGAGAATCCCAATGACAGACTCGAACCAGTCTGTTTAGAAGGAAGCGGGTATGCAGGTGAAAGAACATGGGCAGAGACAATGGGAGACAGAGCAGGGTTGCATTTGGAGGAATATGAAAGCAACTATGAGAATTACAGCAAACCACTTGAATGGACTTCAGAAAGAGCTCCAACATTTCATATGCATGAGTATGAGCTGGGGACAATACGTGGACCAGAAGAGGACGCTGATGGAAGATCAGAATCCAGTTCAAGGGGTTCCTTCACCTTCAGTGACCATGAAAGTTCAGAAGAGAGTGTGAGAACTCAAGCTGCTAAACCAGATCAGTCCCAGTATGAGTATGAGAACTCAAGCGAAAGACAAGGGTTGAGTAACGCCGTTTTTGACATATCTGAGTTACAGGAGTGTAGATATGAGACAAATGAAACGTTTGAGCCAGGCAAGTTGGTCGGAGTAGGATCTGTTGTTTCTCTTGAGAAGGCAAGTGAAACAATCATAGGCGAAACAGGCAAAGAGCGGTCGGTATCTCATCAAATGGCGCCACAAAACGATAATGTGGAAATTTCCTACAGAACAATAGAACCAGTTTATCTGGAAGGAAGTGGATATGCAAGTGAAAGAACATGGGCAGAGACAATGGGAGATGAAGCCGGGTTGCAGTTGAAGGAATATCAAAACAATCCACATGAATGGACTACAGAAAGACCTCCAACATTTCGTCTGCATGAGTATGAACTAGGGACAATCCCTGAACCAGAAGATGATGCGAATGGAAGATCGATATCAAGTTCAACGGATTTCTTTAATGACCATGAAAGTTTAAAAGAGCGAGTTGTGGCTCATGAGGAGGAGCCTTGGCTGGTGGATGAAAACAAAACCGATGAGCTGAAAGTTGGTGTAATGGTGGAAGATGGACCAGTATTGCATTTGGAAAAGTGCGGAAATGATTCAAAGAAATTGGAAAAGACATTTGAATGGACAGAAAGAACACCAACATTTCATCTGCATGAGTCTGAGCTAGGGACAATGCCTGAACCAAACGAGGATGCTGATGGAAGATCGGAATCCAGTTCAACAGGTTCCTTCAATAACCATGAAAGTTCAAAAGTGAGAGCTGTGGTTCACGAGGAGGAGACCCAGCTGGTGAACGATAGCAGAACCGGAAATCTACAAGTATGCAAAATGACAGAAGATAGGGTATCCCTGGACTTGGAAAAGGGTGAAAATGAATCAATGAAATTGGAAGAGACATTTGAATGGACTTCAGAAAGAGCTCCAACATTTCGTCTGCAAGAGTATGAGCTAGAGACAATGCTTGAACCAAACGAGGAAGCTGATGGAAGATCAGAATCTAGTTCAAGGGGTTCCTTCAACGACCATGAAATTTCAAAAGAAAGAGAGATAAATCACGAGGAGCAGCACAGGCTGGTGATTGATAGCAGAATTGAAGCGCTACAACTAGGCGAAATGGCAAAAGATACGGTATCACTGCACTTTGAGGAGTGCGAAAATGAATCAATGAAACTGGATGAGACACTTGAGTGGACTTCAGGGAGAGCTTTAACATTTCGTCGCCGTGAGTATGAGCTAGGGACAATGCTTAAATTGGAAGAGACATTTGAATGGACAGAAAGAACACCAACATTTCATCTGCATGAGTCTGAGCTAGGGACAATGCCTGAACCAAACGAGGATGCTGATGGAAGATCGGAATCCAGTTCAACAGGTTCCTTCAATAACCATGAAAGTTCAAAAGTGAGAGCTGTGCTTCACGAGGAGGAGCCCCAGCTGGTGAACGATAGCAGAACCGAACATCTACAAGTACGCGAAATGACAGAAGATAAGGTATCCCTGGACTTGGAGAAGGGTGAAAATCAATCAATGAAACTGGATGAGACATTTGAGTGGACTTCAGGGAGAGCTTTAACATTTCTTCGCGGTGAGTATGAGCTAGGGACAATGCTTAATCCAGACGAGGATGCTGATGGAAGATCAGAATCTAGTTTAAGAGGTTCCTTTAATGACCGTGGAAGTTCAAAAGAAAGAGCTGTGATTCACGAGGATGAGCCTTGGCTGGTGGATGATTATGAAACCAAAGCGCTAAAAGCAGACGTAATGGTGGAAGATGGACCATCATTGCACTTGGAGAAGTGCGAAAATGAAAAAATGGAATTGGACCAGACACTTGAACCAAGGGATGACATGTTCAGGCTCAGTCTTGATGACACACTTGAGCAAGAGAGGATGACGTTTCATTTGGAGATGTCTCAAAATAAGCAAGACAATCTAAGGCAGACCTTTAAACAAGGTGATGCTAAAGAAGATATACCAGAATTTGGTTCAAGGGTATCTTCAGAGGGCCATGAATCTCCAAGTAAAATGGCAGAAGTAGATAATGAAGCTGAAGAGGACATATTGGCAGACCATTTAGAATATCTGCAGAAAGAGAAGGAGAAGTCAGGTCTAACCTCTGAACTATATGCTCATTTCTATAACGCAACAGAGCCCTCTGAGATTGTGGGTTTGCGTCATGCGTTATATCAAACGCAAACTTCACCTCTACGGTCACCTCTCAGTTCACCAATTCATACTCCCATTAGTTCCCCACTGCATTACCTGATGGAATCACAAATGCGTTCTCCGATAGCTTCACCAATGCATTCCCACATAGTTTCACCGCTGCGTTCTCCCATCAACACATCTGGATCACTCTCTGATGTATTGTTCTATGGCAAGAAAGTTTAGTGACAAGAAAAACAGCTAAGCATCCATCCATGCTTGCTCAAGACTTTTACCTGCGATGCAAAACAGTGTGTACATTGTTTCATATTTGTTTGCAAGTGATTGGATTACATGTAAGGTTTTCTACGGGTTTTTAACGAAGCTATGCTCGTCGTCATTTACTTAAACATGATACAGGATTACAGGTTGCATCTGATGAAAGTAGAGACAGAGCTATACATCCCTCCCGGGTTTGGAAAACAAGTGATACATGAACCAAAAAAGATTTAGCAGGAGTTGTTGCGATTCAAAGCATAAACATTCCATCCAGAAAAATCATTCATACAGCACAAAACAAAGTTAACACAAACGATTTGAAACCATCGAAGTAACAAAGATCGATGAAAAGGGTCTTGACTTTTCTGTACAAAGAAATCAGCACATGGGTATATCTGAGGCAAAGTCCAAATCATATGAACATAAAAACAAAGCTGCTCCTAAATGATGTATCCACTAAGACATCATTAAGCCCAATGTTAATGTCTTGTGTTTGTGCAAGTTTGAGAGAAGAATCAAGTAGATTTTGTTTAAGAAACTTGAATTATACCAACGTTTGATCTACATGCTCTTATAAATTTTAGCAAATGATTTCTCTCCTTGTATTATCTTCAAAAAGACAGAAAACATCACAATCGACAGGAAACTTCCATGACTGTATACTATCTTATTAGCTTACACTGAGAAAAAAACTGTAACTGAAAGAGATTGGATAATAGAGTAAAATTATAGAGTTTTTGTTCTTACCTCTAAGAGAGACGACCTTCCGAAATGCTCCGACCGATAATCCTCAGACATGACCAGTAAAGTAAACCTCGATGAAAGTCGAAACAAGGGCTTTATTACTTTTGAGTGGAACCGGATTGTTTCAAGACAAAATCCGGAATTCTGTTTCTTCGATGGGGTAATTTCGTTATTTTTCCATGTCTTGGTGGTTGTTATTTTGTATTTATAACTCCATATAATTAATTTCTCAGCGTTAAGTGGGTTTTACAACAAAAAAAAAATCTTCCTTAACTAAAGATATCAACTCAAAACTGCAGTTGCAGGCTACGATTGTTCACCATTCTCTGTTTCCTCTTGGTCATTTTCTTTATGACTTTCGGATTCAGGAAGAGGCGGTAGCAAATCCTGGACGAGCTCTAGTATTCCATTTGAGTTGATATCCCGATCATCGGGCTTCTCTATGATCTACAAAAGTCTCGCAATCAACAAAGATTAAAGACAGCATGAGCAATGATAGATTGTGTTCATGAGATCTGTTAAAGAAGATGATAGAACAACGGATAAAACCACAAACCGGCGTCAATTCGACAACAGAAGATGGGCGGAGATTGATGATATTGAGAATCTCAGCTTTTGCGACTTTGAAACCTTTGCACTTGTCGGCAAATTTGGTAACGCTCTCACGTGTTTGAGTGCAAGCAGCAGTCTCCACCAGATAATCATAGACCTGAAGATCATTGGAATGAGCAAGAGCAATTTAACTTCACTAAAAAGCAAGTCACAATAGAGAAGATAAAGTTCGGGGTAAGACCTTGTATTCTGATCTAGCAATTGGAGCTATAACTCGTGTAGTATCCTTTGATGCACCTCTTGAGTTTAAAAAGTCAAGCACCTCGAAATTGGTAAGCGCACCTGTGTTTGCCTTTACTCTGCAATACCAATGTCGGATTTTGATTGCATAAACAGACCACAAATAGAATGGAAGATCATGAGATATATATAATAGGACATACATTTTCATCTCCACCAGAAACTTTTTTCTTGAATTAGCGTCCAACCAAGTCAAAATGGGAAGAGCAGAAGGAGAAGATAAGAGGTTTTGCTCCTGAAATTTCAATGGGAACATCAACAGCAATAGTCATATCTAGTAAAAGGAAGTTGGTGTTTACTAACATGACTTCAAAAGCAATCATCTTGCAAAGATTCAATATAGAAATGCAGAAGCTAAGAAGTAATCTTAAGCATCTCATACTTAATGACTAACTTGCTGATGAACTCTTACCCAGATCCAGAACTTAGTTAGCTCAAATTCTACATACAGACAAGTAATCCTAATGATATGCATACCATTCCCGAACCAATGAGGAGATATAATTCCGTAACACTTTTCCATGATTCACCAAGGCATTTCTCGATCTACGAACGAAACAACAAATCACAATGAAATCGAAAGTATTCAGTACATCAGCTTCACTTCTGGATAGATGCAATCAATACTCAAATACAATCATGTCAAAAAGACTAAATTCGAAAAAGGAAAAAAAAAACAAATAAGAACGCAGCTCATCAAAGCTTTTGTCATCAATGAAAGTAAGAAAATAATCAAGCTATTATCATCAATGAAATCAAACCAAATGGAATAACACCACTTAAATTGAAACTTGAGGGGTCTCAAATACCCGAATTAGTTAAAGGTAAGAGCTTGATTGAAAAATCCTGTGCTAGAATGAAAATCTTCATAAACCATGAATAAGGAAACATGAAAAATCGAGTGAAGCAATGGGATAATCAAAATCTAAGGAAACCTCGAAAGCGGGAAACGTATGCCTCAAGCCTGAATCATACCTATGGAAGATATCCAACTTTCGTAAAGTAACGAGAATTCGAAAACCCAGAAACGCTCGATCGAGGAAAACAATTTAAGGGGAGATTGTGAGCAAAACGACGTCGATCCAGGTTAACAAGAAACAACGTCGTTTTTATATAGAACCGCGAAAACTCGACTCTGCGAAAAGTAAAACCCGTACGTAGTGTCGCGTTTGTAAGAAAACGATCGAAAAGAACAATGCGGTTTAAAGCTTTAGCTTTCGGGGCCGGCACTACAACTTAGTGGGCTTTCAACCCCGATACCTTACTCCATTAGAATGAAGTTATATTATTATAACTTTATTAAGCTAACGAATAGAGTCCGTAAAAATTATTTTATAAAAATGTGAAATGGATTTATGTTTTGTTTAAAATTACGTTTGAAACAATCGAGACTTTCATAAAAAATGACTTCAAATAATAACGTAATACTTGAATATAAGTATGTTTCTAAAGAGTCAAACTTTATATTAGTGGAGGAGCCAAAAATAATTTTAATTGGGGGCAAAAATATTTAAATTAATACATTATCAAAAAATTTAAAAATAATATCATCTTAAAACATTGATAAAATAAAAAATTTACAAATGCATTATATATTTTTTAAACCTTGCTTTTAAACTTTTTCTAGAGAATTACCAAAAAAAAAATTTTACCAAAAAAAAAAAATCAAAATTTTGATCATTATTTGTTGTATTTTGGTTAGTTAGTTACCATATTTATCAAACAAGTTAATATATTAATGTATATATGATGAATTGTTTCAAAGTATTTTCAATTATTTTTGTAGAAAGTTATTATCATGTAGTTTACAAAAATAATTAGTCTTACAGAGAACATGATTTCATAATTTTAATTGCGTCAATTCGTTTAAAAGATTTAGAATTAAAATTTTGTAAGTTTTGCATAAAAGTCTAAGGAAGAAAAAGTGTTAGTAAAGTTAAGTCTTTTACATATGCTAATATTATGGTTGGTTTGTGTACATACTATTGAAGAAACGTTTAAAATTCATAAATTAATATAAATGATTTTAAGAGAAAAAAGTAAGTAAATCCATTTAGCCATCAAATTTGGATGGGATACATTTCAATTATATAAAAATAATCAAATAAAATAACTGAACAAAGGAAAAAAAAATAATGGGGCCAAATATATTATTTGATATGGGGACGATAATTATTATCTTAAAAAAATTATACTAATTATTTTTTTTATAAGGGGGCACTACCCCATCCCATCTAACGTGGCTGAGCCACAATATCACTCATTCTCCTGAAAATATCACACAGAACATGAATGGGTTTTAAAATCAGCAAGTCAAACCCTATATTTCATTCTTCAGTTTCTTTCTTCATCTTCACTTTTGATTATGATCACCATAGTTGAAGTATATGAAAATTTTAAAATTTTAGGATTCTCATCAATTTATTTGTTCTGCTTTACGTTTGACTATGGTCATCATATATGAATTCTTATTTTTGTGTTTTTTTTATTGACAAAGGTGATGAAAGGATTAAGAGCCAAGAAATCTAAAAAGATGAAAAAGATCCATGGAGAGTTTTCTGTAGCAGAAGAGGATATTAACCCACTAACCCTACGATCTGAATCTGCTTCTGACAAAGACACTCAGGTAATCTCTATAATATTATTTAAGAAGACATTTTTATAAATGAATTTTGTTTTGTAAATTATTACATGAAATATCATTACAAATAACAAAGAATAATTGAAATAGGAAAAGATATAATAGTCTTTTAAAATTATTGATTAAAATATGAAAAGTATATATTTTGAATTAAAGAGGTTATTTATTATTTAATTTCTTAATTATTTTTAATACTATATATTTTAAAATAATAATCAATTCATATATATTCAAAGAAAAAATATATTCAAAATCTTGCTATATTTTTCACTATAATTTAATATATTTTATTTGAATATATATCAAAACAAAAGTTAAAAAATATTTGACTAATTTTATAAAAAGTTAGACACAAGAAAACTATTTTTTTAAAGAATTCGTAAACTAACCACAAAAACTATATTTATTTAACGGTGCATATTAGAGTTATGTTTTTAAGATTATAAGTTTTTGCGGATTAACTCGAATAATATTTTAGTTCACTGCAAAACGGATTAAATAGATAAATTATTACAAATTGACAACTTTATCTATAATCATTAGTTAGATATATTGTAAAATTAAGATAAAAGCAATTTTCTTAAATTTCAAAACATTTTTTTTTAAAAGAATTACTCCGGGCTATAATTAACGCGGGTTAAATACTAGTATATACTAATATACAATATACATACATACCACCATTCAGTTTTGGGGTACCGATCTATTTTTCCACGAAAACTTTCATATAATAACACATTTACACAAAGTTTAACCCTAATGCTATTTCCACCTCATTTGAAAGTTCGAAACCGATTTCCCCACAAAATTAAAGTTAGAAACTTATTTCCCCACGAAATCAAAGTTCGAAACCTATTTACCCATAAACCACGATTTGACTTGGTTTATTATATACTAATTAAATATTAACCGACTAAACCCGAAAAAACCAAAATTAAACCAATTAAGATCCGATTGAACCCCTAAACCCGATTACAATTGAAACACAATAATCCCCGACCCGATCCATTTTTGTTATTCTTCTCCAACCGTAATCTTTTTTTTTTTTATCAATCTTCTTCATCTGTAATCTCTGTGTCGTCTTCTCCACCCACCACAAGAAGTTGTGAGCTCTCTTCATTCTTCTTTTACTTGGGTCGTTCTAAAGGAGACGAATTCCGATTTTGATATTCGATTCTCATTTCGTATTCGTTTTGTTTCAACATTTTTGGGGGGGTTTCTGATTTTGTGGGTAACGTGTTGATAAAAGAGAGTAATTTTACTTCTTCTCCTTCTTTCTTACTTTTTTCCCTCTTCCTAAAGATCCAATTTTAGTTTTGGATCTCATGGATTCGATTACGTTTCTCGATTTCGTTTCCTTAATGGGTTTTGCGTTGTAGAATTAATCATTGTGGCTATCAAATGGAAGAGATATCAATCGTGCCATTTGAGAATAACGACGATGGATGCGGCGGCGGAAACTCGTGTGGCGATGTGTTTACGCGGTGGTTTGTGGCGGTGGAGGAGACGAGAGGGAAGAGAAGGGAGATTGAGCTTGTGGTGGGAGAAGACGACGCGGAGGAGGATACGAGGAGGAATCGTCGGAGATACATGTTCGAGGGGATCGATTTGAGCGAGATAGAGATGAAGACGGAGAAGAAAGAGAGAGAAGAAGTTGGACGCTTTACTGTTGATGCGGTGTAGATCTGATCCGGTTAACGATGGCGCACAAGGATATGAAGCAGATCTAGAAGCTCTTCATGCTGTTCGTTGAGTTATGTGGATAATCATGAAGCTGGAAAGTTTCATAAGTACCATATGGGAGTCGACGAACCTTTCAAGAAAAGGAAAGTGTGATGGAAGCATGAGTGATAAAATGTTGGATCTAAAAATTTGATTTAAGGATTCGTGATATTTCAAAAAAAATGTTGGATCTTTATTAAAAAAAAAAACAAAAAATGTTGGATCTAAATTTGTTTAAGGTTCGTGATATTTTTAAAAATTGATTTAAGGATTTTCAATTCAGTTTCGTTTACGGATTGGTCGGGTCGGGTTTTCAATCCAGTTTCGTTTAGGGTTAAATGGTTTAGAAAAATCTGAACCAAACAACATGTTTTAGGTAACAAACCGCTCAAAACCGACATTAAACTGATAAAACCAATATCCGTGGGCAAATAGATTTCGAACTTTGATTTCATGGGGAAATAGATTTTGAACTTTCAAATTATGTGGAAATAGCACTAGGGTTAAACTCTCTGTGTAGATGTGTTATTATATGAAAGTTCTCGTGGAGAAATAGATCGTTAACCCTTCAGTTTTGGTTGAAACAATCGAGTAAGAGGCTACAAGTAATAAGAGCACACACGTACGAGCTTCTGTTGATACCAAAGTTAGGGGTAATACCAAAGTTAGGGGTAATTTGGTCATTTTCGTATAGACGAAGTTTCTGAGCGGAGAAGAGGAGTTTCCGTTATCCTTTATATTATCTCTCTTTTTCATCTATTTCTTTGATTTCATTAATCAACAAACAAAATAAAAAAAAATCTCACGTTTCTTCTCTCTCTCTCTCGAGTCTCAAGCGACAAATCTGATTAGGGTTTTTGAGAATCTTCATCTTAATTTCAATTCTTCAATTTTGTTTCCACAGTGTTTTACTCGTCAGGATCATCCGCAAACCATGATTTCAGATTCGAACACCAACGCTTCTGCGAGGGATTTCGGAAAGAAGAAGAGGGTAAGTTTATCTTCAAATCTCCTCCATTTCTCCTTAAATCTCATCCCTTTCTCTGAAATTGATTAGCTCTCCGTTCATCTCGTTTTTTTTCTCTCTGATTCATAGTTTGGGTATGTTTTTTGGTTTTGTTATTGCAATGCGTTTGCAGAACAATAAGTCGGCTAAGATGAAGCAGAACAAGCTCGGTCTCCGCCGTGAGAAATGGCTTTCTCAAGGTATGATAAGTAAAAACTTCACCTTTCCCGTTTTCTCTGTATGTTGCCAATTGAGTTTTTGCCTTTTTCGTTTGGTTAGATATTGTTTATATATTGATTCTGGATTTTAATTTCACTATTAGTTGCGGTGACCAATAAGGGGTGTAAGGAGGAGAGGAGTGTTAATCGCAGTGACAAACCTGATCAGAGAGATAACCCAGTGGAGAATTTAGATGGGCTGTGTAGAGAAGAGGATAATAACGGTGGTAATCTTCACCATGAGAGCTTTATGGAGTCACCTTCAAATAGCTCCATGGGAGGTACAGATATGAGCACTAATTTCAGTGGGAGAAGCAGCGGGAGTAGCAGTAGCAGCAGTGGATTTTGCTCTGGTAACATAACAGAAGAAGAAAATGCAGATGATGATGATGATTGGGAGGCTGTTGCTGATGCATTAGCGGCTGAGGAAGAGAGTCAGAAAGAGAATCTCCTCCATGAGTCTGTCAAAGAGCAAGAGAGTGTTGGACAATCAGCTACTAATGTGGGTGATGCATCAGATGCAAAGCAGGATTGCTTGAGAATGCCATCAAGGAAGCAAAAGAATAATCGAGCTTGGAGGCCAGACGATGACCTACGCCCTCAGGGTCTACCTAATTTGGCAAAGCAGCTTAGTTTTCCGGAGATCGACAAGCGTTTTAGCTCTGTGGCCATTCCGTCTTCATGTCCCATCTGCTATGAAGACTTGGACTTGACGGATTCGAATTTCCTTCCATGTCCTTGCGGATTCCGGCTCTGTCTTTTCTGCCACAAGACTATTTGCGATGGAGATGGGCATTGTCCAGGGTGCAGGAAACCATATGAACGGAATGTGATCATGGCTGATACTAGTGTTCAAGGTGGTGGTTTAACAATTCGGCTTGCTCGTTCGTCTAGCATGTTTTGCAGGTTTTAAAAGAAGAGGTTTGGTTTTCGCAAACCATGATGTCTGTTCGATTTCTCTGTTTTCTTCACCGCATTTTGCATCAGTATTAGACTCTCTCGGGTTATCTAGCTTTAGATAATGTGGGTATAGTGGCACTGGAGAACTTGAGCTTTGTTTTCTATGTCATCGATGGTTCTAAGTCTGAAACATTGTGGTGATGGTGATGTAGAGTGTTGTGTGAATACATAAAAGGTGGTACAGAAAATTCAAATACATAAAATTAGTTTCAATAAATGCTATTTTCTCTTTTCAAATGCAATATCTATAAGTTGTTTGGTCTTCTTGCATTTATCTCTTGTGAAAACACCATTGAAGAATTAAGAGTTATTTTGTAGCTATGGTGATTAAGGCTTGTTCTACAGAATCATTAAAGATGAGTTCTCAATATTTTTCTGGGCTCTCTCTCCTTTGAGTTAATTTGGCTGTAATTCATCGGCATTCAATTTTAGACGAGACTTCTGATTAGCCAACTTCCACAAAGTGATAAAACCAGCTTACAGTGTCTCTTGCAAGGAAAAAAGAATAATATAATAGCTTTGTTTTTACTCTCTACCATTTACATTACTACCATGTTTAAAAAAAAAAAAAACCCTCTTACTCTGCCCCACTGAGTTCACTTGGCAAAAACAAGCTGAAAAATTGTATATAGGTGATTAAGCTGGAGAAAATCATCAGGGTAAGGCTCAAGTGCTCTGAGTCTATAAGCTCTATGCTTTTGAAGGATCATGTCATGGAATCTCCATTGGAAAGTTCAGATCTTTGCGCGTTTGAGCTGCGAATGAAGAGATGAATCCAAAGAGTAGACATTCTCTGTTTCTAGCTCTCTCTTCTTAATACTCTTTGTGAAAGATAAATCTTCAGTTTTCATTAGAGAATCTCTTAATCTTCTTACATCCGAGAGTTTTACCGGCTTTAGTAAGAAGTCTTCAGCCCCTTCTTCAAGACATCTGAATTGGGGGGGAAAAAGATGACAAGAACAAATCAATTCCAGTAAACTCCAATTTCAATCAAGTTGATAGCTTTAAATCAATAAGTTTCTGTGCAAATATGTTTTGTTGTGTATGTTGCAAACAAGCATAAGATGGCCAGGTCATAAATTGAGTTGTACACTAAAACATATTATTTTTAATTAATTTTGGTCCAGAGATTAACTTATAAAGCAAAGTGAAAAAAAGCATGTGAGGTGGCTTTCACTATCTTAAAAATATTAGGCTAGCAAAGATGATAAAATTATTTGTATTGTAATCTATCACAATCACCAGAAACAGAATCAAATCCCAAAGTAAAGATTTGGCTGGTTAGAAACATCTTTATTCACAAGATCATCTTGGGACCCACTAAAGATCACCAAATCTCAACTTTGATTAATTATGAAATCACCACCACCCAGATTACCACTGATGTTTCAAATAATAATAGTACTTGTTGATCCAAATCTGATGATCACACAATGATCAATCCAATAGATTGTGGTTAAATTAAATGTACCATAAGCATCATTCAAGAATTTTGAACTCACTAATATAATTCACCAAATTTTACTATATATTCTCTCCGTTTCATAAAGAGTGTCATTTTAACATTTTGTTTTTCCTTCACAAAAAGTGTCATTTAATGTATTAATAAAATGTAAAATAGAAATTTATTAATTTTTTTAATATATGTGAAATATGTCAATATACCTATCAATACGAGGCAAAATGTTCTCAGAGGACATTACCACCACCGGTGTATCTTTGAAAGCTGAGGATTCCTGTGGAGAAAAAAAACCTAATATTTGAATTTACCTCACAATATTCGATTGAATCAATGAAATTTTATATTTTGCTTACTTTGATCTTCTTCAAGAGATCATATCCACTCATACCGGGCATCGAGTAATCCGTCATAATTAAATTAACCTTCAAATCCTGAAAATCGACAAAGCAAATCATATCAATTTTCTCTTAAAAACCAATCAAAACTCTCTCAGGAAAACTGATTCTTTACCTCAAAACCGACGGATTTTTCCTCTACATCCAATCCAAGATATTGCAGAGCTCTTGTCGCACTATCAACAACAGTAACTGAAAAAAACAGGTAAAATAAAAATGACGTTTTTAGTGAGATTACTGAATTCGAAATCAATTTTCAAAAGATTATTAGTTGGTAAAAATAATAATATAGTATAAATTACCTTTGCAGGAAGAGACTCTGAGCAAGCGTTCGATGAACTTCCGATCGACGTGACTATCGTCGACGGCGAGAACATGAAGAAGATGCGGCGATCCAATCTTGGAAGGATCGTTGGCGATCTCCATATTCCTCGGCAGCAAAACCTCCGCCATTAGATTGAGAGGGAGAGAAATGTTCCTCTAATCAAAGTCTGATGATTTGGAAGAAAAATGAATGAATATATGAAGTGGAACAATGGAGATTGGGGTTTATTTAAATAGACAAGGACACAAAAAAAGAGGGAACATATGAAATCGATAGATTTTGCATATCTTTAAGATTTTGTCATTTTTTTTTCTATTTTTTTGTTTTTTTTGTCAATTAGGTCCATAAATTAAATCAAATTCGGTTGGTATGGTTAGCTCTTCGGAAAACAAACCATACCGGTTCATCATGACGTACATGGAAAAATAATGTCTTGTGCTTGCCCCCTTTTCGCAAGAGTTGTGCAAGAGAGTCTACACACATTTAAACTACAAAGTCTTAAAAACAAGTTGAAATTTTCAAAATATCATTTGAGGTAGTAAAAATAGTCTAATTCTGTTTATCTTGAGAGACAAAGTCTAGGCATGGGCATTTTCAGTTCCGGTTCGGTTCCGGGTATTTCGGGTAGTGAGGTTTAGGATCCATTCGGTTCTGAAATGATTTCGGTTCGGTTTCGGTTCGGTATCAGTCGGTTTTGGGTCGGTTCGGTTGCGAGATTTCAGAACCAGAAAAATACCCGAACTGTTTCGGTTCTGGATCGGTTCCGGGTATTTATTATCCGAAATGCCTAAAATATACCCGAAACCCCAAAAAAGTTTAAGGAAAATATACCCGAAATACCAAAAATATATCCGAAAACCTAAAATTATATCTGAAAACCTGAAACTATACCCGAAAACAAAAAAAAACTAAATAAAATATACTCATAATACTCGAAAATATACCTAAAAATCTGATATATATTTAATATTTTGGATATATAATTATATTTCGGGTATTCGGGTACCCGAAATATTTTCGGTTCGGTTCCGGATATCAATGAGTAGGATCCAATGGGTATTTTGGTAATTTCGGTTCGATTCCGGTTCGAGTATTTCAGTTCGGTTCCGATTCGGGTATTTTGATTCCGGTTATTTTGCCCAGCCCTAGCCCTAAGACAAACCATTAACAAAACAGGGGAGTTAGTTAGGAAACTGAGGAGATAGAACTCATATGTTGTTATCCATCCCTGCGAAAAAAAAGACAACGAGATCATGTATGTGTCAAAAAGGAACATTCCATAAACACATAGAAGGTTGAAATGAACATTAATCAGCTTGGTGCGGTGATTCTTTTGAGCCACCATCCACGAGCTTTTCATGCCTTGAGGAAAGATGAATTGCTAACAGAGCAGCAAAAAGATACATTAAGAATCGAAACGAGATTCTCCCTGAGATAACGTCAGAGAGAAATCAGAATTGGGAAAACCTTCATTCAAGTAGAAATGTGATACAAAGGAAGCTTAAAGACTCTACTAAACCAAAGGTAATATCTTTGAATATTTCAATCACCTCGATGGTCTGATTTAAATATGATCCGCTAATCCCACACATCCCTATAAGCGTGGATATGAGACAAATAAAGAATAGGAAAAAATGAAATCAACCAGTAACTCTCTGCAATCAACAAATGAAGTTACATATAAATTCTTGAAAACTGGAGCTCATGCAAGAATCAACCAAAGAAAATGCCACACAATAAATTAGTTTAATTAAGCGCTTGATAATGCCATCGCCTTGAGTTCCGGTTTTTTCTTGACTAGGGTCTCAATCATCTTCAGAAGACAACTTTGTAAGATAGATTCATTAGTTACGTTAATTAAATTAATGTATCGAGGTAATAACGCCAAATTCAGTTAAATTTTTTTATAAACATATATGTTATATGCAACAGTAACATGTTAAAAAGAAAACTGGTTCGGTTAAGAGATAATCTAACCTAACCATAGAGCTCGCAGCTCTGAAATGTAGAGCACCTGGGAGTTTCGACAGGATTTCCACAAACATCTTCTCTTCACGAACAAAGATTGATTTTTTTTAAGGGTTTATGGGGTTTTTCTTCGGAGCTTTGACAGTGTAAAACCGAAAAAAGGATTTTTTTATTCGATAACTTGTATAATTTAAAATTAAAGTTTTTGGAGTAATTATAAATAAAGTCTTGAAGAAACCATTACACATTACACGAACCAAACAAAGAAACAAGAAATCAAAAGAAAGCTGTTCATATATGAAACCGTGGATGATGGATCAATCTTATAAGCAACGATCTTGGAAAGCTTTTGACGGGTTTTCACTGTCGATCTGCGAATGGTGAGGGAAATCAAACGGCATTTCTTCGGGAGAGAGCCAAGCTTCTCTAAACACTCTCGACATTTCTTCATAAACTACTCCATTGCCTTGAGGCGTGAGATGAAGTCCATCACTGTTTAAGTCAACAACGACAAGCAAGCAAAAATTATGAACAACATAATGATTCAGGACATGAGTGTTTTTGAGAACCAATAGCATTTAGATACGCACCTTAGGTACTTTTTCTGCCAATCATTGGTTACCTGCATTTTGGACCAA
Organism: Eutrema yunnanense; assembly: GCA_002933935.1. Lineage (NCBI taxonomy): Eukaryota > Viridiplantae > Streptophyta > Magnoliopsida > Brassicales > Brassicaceae > Eutrema > Eutrema yunnanense. The sequence goes on along the minus strand of PKML01009694.1, from coordinate 471,113 downwards.
AGGTTGACACATCGCAGACCGAGTTCCTCAGCTAATGCAACACAATGTTGTGCGTAGATTCCTGTGGTTTCGTTTGTTCTTTCAGGCTCTTTCATAGCCTTTTCACCATAGATTGATCTGATGTAGCAGCAGAATCATTGATTCAGTTTCCACGATGTGTTGGACTATATTATAAATGGTTGAGAAACAAAAGAAAATTTACAAAGATAGGGAGGGAAAAAAAAAAGAAACATACTCTGCATAACTTTGCCGTCCAGCTTCATCGATTGGTGGTGGAGTTACAAGCACAATTAGCATGGTAGGTGAACATTTCTGCAAACAGAGTCATTAGTAATAAAAGAAACAATTTCTCTACCGGGAATTGAAATATCTAAGATGTAAAAACAAATGACAAATTGAAGGAAGACATTTGTAGAAAAGCCAATATCATGAGGAGATAATTAATGAAGAAACCTTTAAATGCTGAACCATTTTTCTGATGTTATCTTTGTACTCTTCCAGAGGCACATGCTGCCTATCACTCGTCCTTCCTTTAAGAGCTGCATCGTTTGCACCAAAAAATATCGTCGTAGCAACAGGAGAAGTTGAAGAGCCCTAATCAAAGGAAGTGGGAAAAACACACTCTGAGATTTAGGCACCAAAGCAGCTACATTGAGAGAAATTCTCAACAAATAGGGTTGTTTGTTTCCTTGACAAAAACAGAGATAAATGCATTATGAGAAGAGTAGTCAAATCTCTTTCTGGACCATCTCAAGTCTAAATCTTTCCTACTTGAAACAGTTGTTTCATTTCAGACCACTGGTCATCAATGACAAATGTCACAAAAATCAAAGCGTCTGAATCTACACTCACATCAAAATATTTAGAACTGATCTTTTAAAGGACACAGTGAGGATCAAATAGCAAAAGAAACTGTTCTGAAATGCACTCGAGGAACTGAGAACAATCCCATGAGAAACAAAAAAACACAAATAAATTTCGTAAGCACTGAAGATCATGAACAAAATTATCCAATCGGTGTGCAGATCAAGTTTCAATTCAACATTATACACCCACACATTTGGCTAGAATCACTCAATCCCAATAGAGAGAGAGAGAAATCTGACGAGAGGGAAAATGTGGTGGAGCAAGAAGAGAGCCCATCTGGTGTTGTAGCCGCCATAGCCACGCACCACAACATCAGCCTTGCGAGAGTAAGCGTCGGCAAGAGCAGATCCCCATCCGCCGGATCTGAACGACTGCGCAGTTATGGAATCGCCGAACAGAACTATCTGCGGCCTCATCACTCACCGTCTCCGTTTCTGTAGGATCAAAACCTCAAAAGACCCATCTCTTAACCCCAATTTTCAAATGACCCGACAAAAAAATCATTTTTTTTTCTTTTTTTTTTAACTGAAAAGTGGGCGAAAACCNATATATATATATTTATATATATATATATATATATAATCTTTTCATGACCAAGTAATAAAGTGGGCAATGAAAATATATTTATTGACAATACAATAAGAGTTATTTTCAGAAAAAAAAAAAATATTTCTTTTTTTTCATTGAAGTCCTCAAATGGCTTGCCTCATTTAATTAATTAATTTCCCGTTTCTAAAATAGGAAGGAAAAAAAACAAATGAAGTTGAAATTAGTATATTACTGGTTTAACAGAACCGATTCGGTTTTTTTTATTCGGTTTAGTTTCTTTTTTTTTAACCGACCAGTTTCTTCTTCTCTTCACAACTTTTATAAACAAAGGAATCCTCAAAGAAATCCTCCACTACTACTACGTACTACTAGTTGATGACGACAAGAAAAAAAGTTCTGATATTAGTTGATTAAACCAAGGAGTTTGTTCTAGTGGACGATCCATAGCCATTCATCAAACCATTCAACGACGAACCTAAGCCGTTGATATAACCGCCACCGCCGTATCCACCACCTTCAGATTTTCCTCCGCCTCCGTTGCCGCTACCATCGGAGCAGCCTTGATCTTGTTGCCAATCAAGCGATAACAGCTTTGGATTTGGCTTCACATCCATTATTGTTGTTACCCTTTGATTATCTTCATGATGATTATAATGATGATGATCATAATTAGATAGCATAAGTCTCTGGCATGTCGAGATATCCATGAGACCACCACCACCACCATTTCCGTGGCTTCCCGGAGAAATCCCGTGAAATCCACCATTGTTGTTGCTGTTGTTAAGGCCTAACCCGTGATTTAGACCCATGTAATGATGATGATCGCCGTTACTAACCATGACCAGATTTTCATTGTTCACTCCCATGAGATCAAACTTACTGTCCAAGAAATCAATAGGTCTAGGGCTTTGCGAAAGCAAATCGCCATACTTGCTCTCCAAGAAACCAACGTTACTATGTTCAGGAGCTGCGTAAGACCCCATCATCCCATTCCCACCAAAATGTGAAAACCCTAGAGAGGCATTTTGGTAATTCTGATGAGAATGTGCTAAAGCCATTAGGTCAGTGGTATTAGTGGTAACGATGTTGGATGGCTTTTTCCCGGAAGAAGTGGAGGATGAAGAATTAGAGGAAGAGGGTTTCTTGTTTTTCCGGCAGCCACCACCGACGGGAATATTCCTTAGAGTGCCGCCTTTGGTCCAGTAACGGCGACAAGTCTTGCAGAAGTAACGAGGCTGAGAGAGGTTATAGTTATTGTAGTAACAGAACTTAGTGTGTGTTGACTCGCAACGAGGACACTTTTGAGGATGGTCGTGAGGTGGACGCAGCCTCCTTCCACCGTCCATCAGAGCAGCCGCGGCTACAGCCACGGCCGAGGCTTGTGGTCTAGTGCCGCAAGCAGCTAGTATGTCGGCTGCTGATGGAGAAGTCGTTGAAGAGTCTAACATGCTTCCTCCTGATGACTCAGCTTCCTAACATTTCAATTTACAAAACCATATCAAAATGTGTAAGAGTGTATAATCGTTTCAAACAAAGACCTAAGTTCACCACAATAGAAATTGACGTATGTGTATATGCTATCATTCATTTCTTGCACGCCAAAAACGATGGTTTGAGATGACTGATGAGTAAGGTCTAAATTGTTTCAAACCAAATTTTGTTTTTGGCATTTGCATTTACATGAGACGTTTGCATTTGTGTTTACATGAGACAAAAACAAAATCATACGAAAAACAAATAAATTCAAAATTTAAAATATAGAAAATGTTTTCAGTTTTGAAGTGTAAACAAAAATGTGTAAAGAGATCTTCCATTTGCATTTGACGTTTATCTTAACAATTAACAAAATAGTTTTGCTAAAAATGTGTAAATTTTGATGTTCATTTGAAAGAAATATATACTAACTTTAAACGTGAATGCAAACGCAAATACAAATAATCAAGGTCTAACTGAAAATACCTGGAGCCAATCAGAATCCATGCAAACTTGAAGAGAAGTGAGACCCATATTGTTTTTTGTTTCTTTGTTTAGAGAGTGAGAGTTTTAAGACAAGTTCATGAACAAAATCTAGAGAGAGAGGAGAGAGAGGAGATGAGGCAAGGAAGAGTTTGGGGTTGGGATGTGAATAAGAAGGAAGCAAGAAGAGGACCCTTCTTCTCCTCGAGATTGCTGTCTCCGCTCAAAACCACTTCAACTATACTTAGTTAAGATAGTTCACACTTACAATTTGTTTTTTTTTTTATTAATACTGTTTAAAACATTTATATATCATTTCAATTTAATTTTATAAATTCGTAAACCTTGCTCATTGTATCTATCTGAACTTTAGTTACTCGGGTGATCTAGGGTATGGACCGTAGGGTGTTAGTTTCATCACTCTGATCTCATCTGTATTTCCTAATTTTTATACTAATTTTAAAAGTTATGAAGACAATACTTAATGAATCAAATATGTTCTGTTTCGAGTTTAAAATTCTTGCGGAATTTGATTATTGAAAAGTTAATACGGCTGGCTTTGGTGATCATGATAAAAGTGAACACTTTAGTTATAGTTGGACCGTATATACGGATGTGGCGGAGGAAAAAGGAAATCGTAAGACCATCATTAACGCAGGATCTAAGGTGAGTTTCTTAAGGTTTTATAAAATAAAAATAATGATTTAATGGGTATTAAGCTAAGTTTTCTTAAGAGTCGATCCTTATTTCGGATCCGCAAGAGTCGACTCTTAAAGCCACGTGTCCTCTTATCAGTGGCCAAAAAAAAAAAAAACGCAAACATTATTTTGTTTTCTCTTTCTCTTCCCCGATCATTTTCTCTTCTCCTTCTCCGACTCTTTGTTTTCTCCGACACCTTCTCCGTCGCTTGCATGATTCCTCCGGGCTCGTGACGGCTCTTTATTCGTTGAATCGTGTTCGTGAAATCAAAGTCTATGGCGACATCGGAGGTTGAAGATCTACGAGTCGATTTATAGGGTAAGCGATGTCTTGTTTTAATTCTTTGATTTTGAGTCGATTTTCACTCGGATTTGATTAATCGAAGAGTATGTAGGCATCAGAGCTTGTAGATCGTTTTATTTTTTTATATTGATTCGATTTGTCTCCCCAATTTGTTTAGGGATCGAGTCTTGCTTGATTGCCGAAAGGAATTAGTGTTAGATATTAGGAATTGATATGTGTATAATATATAAGTGTAAATCGTGTCTTGCTTGATTGCTCAGTTTCATATGTTTTACTAGTTTAAGTTGTTGGTTTCTTTGTCCTCTTCTATCTGTTGTGACTAGATGATTTGATGCTAATTTATACTAGGTCCATTGCTGTTCTGCAGGTTTTGGATCCAATAGATGGCACAAGGGGCTTCCATAAAGAGAGAATGCACGTATGTCTAGTGTGGGTAATTATATGGGCTCAGTGTCGTGTGTAAAGAGTATAGAAAACAAAGACTACTTCTCTCATTTTCATCTATAAAAATGTATTAGGAGATGTTTTGTAAGATATGAAATGAAAAAAATCAGCTTCTACATCTCATCTTTCTCCATCTACTTCACTTAATAGCTTTTTAAATTAATTGAAGTTTGAAAATTCGTGATAGACATCTACATCAACAATTGAAAGCAGATTTGGTTGAGCATATATAGAAAAAATTTGGACATGCTGAAGATAATAATTGACTTTTTATGTATTTTTTTTTCAAAATCAATGTTTAGTATGTAATGTTTTTATGTTAATTATGTTTAATTATAAAAATAAACTTTATTTTACATAAAACAAAATTATTAAAAAAAAAAAAAAAATTAAGAAACCCATATGGATTTCTACCATTGCAGCATAAAAAACAGAAGTTTCTTAAGGAAGTTTCTTAACTACAACTATATAATTAAATAATGCTTAAGAAACCCAAATGGGTTTCTCCCATTAATCATGCTCTAAGTGGTTCCAAATTCATCGGACCCACATTCTTTGGTGGGTCCACGTCAACTTGAGCAATCATCTTTAATAATCCAACGGCTATGATTGACCCATTGAAGATGAGTTCAGAAATAGCGGCTTCATCGTCACACAACAGAGACAACAGTGAGAAGAAGAATATTTTTCCAAGTTTTGAGACTTACGATAAAGAGGAAGAAGTATTTGAGAACTTAGGTAGGCCCAATTGATGGGCTCCACTCACTCGCTCCTCTCAAGCAAAGTATCTATTCTCTTGCCACCTGTCACTTTTCCTGCTTCTACGAATCATTAGTAAATTATTCAAATAGTTTAATTACTTTGGATACTTTCTAGTTATTAAATTTTTCGAATTAAAAGTTAAAGAGTTTGATCGATGAAAAGAAGAACAAGAGACAAAAGTTGAGGGCTGTAACAGTTTTCTTTTATATATGAATGGATTTTTTTTTACATTTTTGGTGTTTAGTTTTTTCAGATCTAAAAACGCAAATCATATTTTTCAAAGTAATATTAAACTTGCTTGTATACTAATATATAATACTGAAAATGCGAATATCATCTTGTGTTTTAATTTTAAGCGAGTTTTAGATTGTGGTAAGATAAACTATAGTAACTATACCCTTGCGATTCATTAGAGTTCGATAATAACAAATACATAAAGACAAAATACAGCAGACCTAACTTAAGAGGCTAAGAGTTTAGGCATTCATGATTTTAGAGTTTTGACAAAGTGTAAAACAATCTTTTGATATGTAAAGAAATGGTAAAACATAAGTTTGGTATTTTGTGAACATTAACGATTACGAAAGCACATTTTCAAATATCCTATAGTATAGATCCACATGAATCGTTTAAAATTTCACCATATATACACACACTAAATGTTTTAAAAAAATAAAGTTATATGTTACGATAGCCATATATATATATATATATATATATTAAAAATACATCCTATAAATATTTGATGAGTTGATGACTTGATGGCGGAATTTCGCCGCCATTTTTCTTGCGACACATGTTATGGACTATAATTAAAAATATTGAAAAGTAGAGGATGATTAAGATATATAGAAGACCACACAATATTGTTGAAATCGGTTCAGACAAAATAAATAAAAATATAAAAGGGATCGGAAAATCTCGTTTTATTAGCGATATCGGTCGAAGTACATGAAGTTTTAGTGATCGAAAAAGCAAGAAACTAAGAAGCTAAACTAGAGTTCTTAGGTCTCTTGCGGCAAAGTGGGCGTGTCTTGCGAATGAGGCAGCCTTCGATATTTATATGGTATTGGGGCGATTTGCTTTCCTTATTTGTCGAAAGTCGGGAAAATGAAATATTCTTTTTTCTTTGGAAGCGATATGGAAGAATTCCTCTTTTATCGAAAATCAAGATAAGGAAATCTTCCATTTTTCCGCGATTCGCTTCTTTCTTTTAGGAAGTCGGCACCGACTTGGGTCGGTCGGGTTTTAACGGGCCCGAAGACTGAGTAATAGGTTGAGGTGATACGGATGGTTTTCGGGCCTCGATAAGCCGCGAGTTCAGTCACAGATGCACTACAAAAAAACACAGCTTTTGTGACCAACTTTTGTGACTCTTTTTTTTGTCGTAAAAAAGTAGGACAGAAGTGTGACTACTCGCAATGCAGTGGCAAAACAATCACAAATTAACGCCGAAACAGAGGAGTCACAAAAAGATTTCAAATTTGCATTTGTGGTAAGATAAACTATTGTAACTATACCCTTGCGATTCATTAGAGCTCAATAATAACAAATACATAAAGACAAAAAAATACAGCAGACCTAACTTAAGAGGCTATAAGAGTTTAGGCATTCATGATTTTAGAGTTTTGACAAAGTGTAAAACAATCTTTTGATATGTAAAGAAATGGTCAAACATAAGTTTGGTATTTTGTGAACATAAACGATTACAAAAGCACATTTTCAAATATCCTATAGTATAGATCCACATGAATCGTTTAAAATTTCACCATATATACACACACTAAATGTTTTAAAAAAATAAAGTTATATGTTACGATAGCGATATCTATATTTAAAATACAGCCTATAAATATTTGATGAGTTGATGACTTGATGGTGGGATTTCAAATGGAAATTTCGCCGCCATTTTTATTGCGACATATGTTATGAACTATAATAAAAAAATATTGAAAAGTAGAGGGATTAAGATATATAGAATACCACGCAATATTGTTGAAATCGGTTCAGACAAAGTGAATAAAAATATAAAAAGGATTGGAAAATCTCGTTTTATTAGCGATATCGGTCGAAGTACATGAAGTTTTAGTGATCGAAAAAGCAAGAAACTAAGAAGCTAAGCTAGAATTCTCAGAGCTAGAGTTCTTAGATCTCTTGCAGCAAAGTGGGTGTGTCTTGCGAATGAAGCGGCCTTCGATATTTATAGGGTCTTGGGGCGATCTGCTTTCCTTATTTGTCGGAAGTCGAGAAACAGAAATAATATTTTTTTTCGTTGGAAGCGATATGGAAGAATTCCTCTTTTATCGAAAATCAAGGTAAGGAAATCTTCCATTTCTCCGCGATTCACTTCTTCCTTTTAGGAAGTCGGCACTGACTTGGGTCAGTCAGGTTTTAACGGACCCATAGGCTGAGTGATAGGCCGAGGTGATACGAATGGTTTTCGGGTCTCGATAAGCCGAGTTCAGTCGCAGATGAGCCGATGTTGGCAAGTTGAAATAGATCCGTTAGAGTCAACGCATGGAATTAACCGATTTAAATTCGGTTTATAACGGGTTTAATTGGGTGTGCAGCTTACCTCCAACATATATTATGGTTTCTTACTTTTGAATCTGACGCTTGATATTTCAACTTTTATACATAACTAGATGAATACCCGCGTATACACGCAGATTTCTTTTATTAAAATATATCTTTGGTGTGCCAAATTAGTTAATAGTAACAAAATTTAATCATTCCCATTACATGGAGTTGTATACACAGATTTCTTTATTAAAATATATATAATGTCTAACATATTAGTTAATAGTAATAGATTTTAATCATTCCCGTTACATAGAATTGATTTTTGGTAAGAAAATTTGTTATTTTCTCTGAATATTAAGTTGCTTAGTACTATCCAAATCCCTATGATCACTCATGTATTTGTCTTTTCACAAATTTATCGTTGATATAACGTTTAATTTTAAGTCTATTGGTTTATAGAACTGAAAACATAGGTGTGAACTACTACAATTTCAAATGAGAATTGAGAATAATTTACTACACTCATCCGTTATCCTCAAAATTTTATCTATCAAAATTATGGTGTTTTCTTTTTGTCAAGCTCCAGTTAGTCTCGTCGTGAATACTCGCATATGAACAAAATGGTAACATTTTTAATATGTTTCTCGGGAAAACTGATTTTTGATACATGTATGCAGAAGTTAAATTTATTTATAATATTATTGTTCTCTCGATTTCTCCGTTGGTCTCCTTTATCATAAAGACGTAACTCTCGCTCTCTCATAAGAACGGTTATGTTTTGATTTGTATATAAATTCTTTTGCCATCTTAAGTTTACAATTCTTGCAATCCTACCTCCTTTCACCCCTCTAGTTGGAACAACAAACCTTTCTTCAAAATATGTTTAAAACTTTCGTAAATTAAGTAGCACCGCAAATCAACCAGTCCCATTTACGGTTTTGAATTTAGATAAATGGTTTGAAAAACAGATAGATTTCTCTGAGTTAAACTAATAATTCTCAAACCAATTAAAAAAAAAT